>JAAAKE020106686.1:0-17403 GCA_010014785.2 Anisolabis maritima
AAGTTAATTATCAATATAAAAAAAATTACTTGAAGTTTGATTAGAAATACGAAAAGACTTTTTCGACTACCCTATATTTTGAAAAAGTGGTGATCTAATAGATTACTAAATTATATTATATAAATGATAAAAAAAATTAAATAATAAATTTATATGAAAAAAAGATCGCTACTAACTGAGATCGAACCCAAAATCTACAGTGGAGGAGGCGGACGTTTATCCTTTCATCTGTGACTGCTACCTTCACGTTCTTATATTGCATATAAACTGAGAGAGATCATCCATATTTTTATTTTTCTCCAATGTCGAAGTTATGCAGTTTATTGCCTATCGCGCTTGAAGAATACAAAATAGTAGTCTGGAGTGTCTTGGTGTTACGGTAGCATGTTCGCCGCGAAAGCAGATGGTCCTTGGTTAAATTCTGGGAGTTATGAAACATGCCGATTCAATCATCTCGCACTCATCTATCTCACTATTTACTATTATTTAACGAGCTAATTTTATATATATCTATATATTTATTATTATGTATTATGTAAATTTTTTCTCGAAAACGGTACTAACGATTTTGAAGAAGGTGTATTTACTAAATGGGGTGCTAGGAATCGATTGCGCAAGGCCTCATCAAAAAATCATTAAAAAAATTTTTTTCCTTCCATTTCGCACTATTAATGAATGACCTATAGTTTTGGGATATTGTTAGGAAAACCACCATCTTTCTCAAAATAAACCTCTATTATTCATCATTCAAAAGAGTATATTTTCCCCAGGTTTGAACTAAATCGGTTACCAGAGACTCCCGGTCTCCCCTTGTAAGACATATTTTTAAAAAAATTGAGAGAGGAATTTTATTCTGTTTATGATTGGAAAGAATGAATCCAGACTTTTCATTAGTAACCTTCAGATTTTTAAATTAGATAAATATTTCAATACTACGCCATTTATTCTCATTCAAAGTTTCTAAGAAAGGTGACCACGCTATCAATAGTTGTAATAGTTGCCTGGAGAGCATCCAATAGAGTGATAAACTCCAAATCCATATCATTATAACTCCTGCAGATATTTTTATATTTAAAAATAATAATTATCTATATTATGCTAAGAATTAGATAGATTTTTTTCTTAATTTTTCTAGGGATATAAGTGTTCAACGAGAACGTTTCACGCTGCCCATCGTTCAAGTTCCTAAACCATTAGAAAATCAACAAGTAATGCACCCTCCGTTTAGAATGTATAAATCTGCTGCTGCAGCCGAAAGACGAATCGTAAATAAAAATATAGAACGACGCTATAGTAGTGTACTTCTTCGAAGGGAATGCTCAAGAATATTAAAGCCATTGGAAGAAAGAAGATTATCCTTACCTAAACCAGATGCTAATATAAAATTCAATCACCACGTCCGATTACCTCCTTTAGGAATTCAAAATTTCCCTCATGAGAATGAAGCTCCAGCTTCGTTATCAGTGATGGAAAATTTGTGTATATCTTCAGAAAATTCATACCACAATGAAGATTTATATCCTATACAATCGCCAACAAAATCCCCAGATGCAAAAGTTTTTGTGGCTCCAATGTCTGTTAAGAAAACATCATTGCCTCCCTGTCGAAAAGTTCCAGGACCTTTTATTATGGGTTCAGTTCCTGCGAAAATTCATGAAAGGGAATCTCCACCACTTCATAAAAATGTATCTACATCTTTTACATCTTTTACCAATAGAAGGTATTTTTAACCATCTCACTTTCTTTTTTATAAAAACACTTTCTTTTAATACACTATTTAATGTATATTTTCTTTTTATTTAAATTATTATATTTATTTTATAAAATTTTAATTTGTTAGGAAAAAAGTGAAAATAAAATATAGGTTTTCAATAATAATTTATATCTATTTACTCCATTCTAATTTTATTTCCTATTTCTAATTATTAAAAAAAATTATTTTGAGATTTGCTGAATTCTTATTATAGTCGAACCACTACAAGATAAATCATAAGAAAAAATGTTTCTTAGGGATTCATGGTTTTAGTAGAATATCGGAATAAGTAATCTTATTGTAAGTATGTTCTGTATTGGCAACTATATTTATATTATATATTTTACTAATGACTACTTCTAGACTAGAAGAAGACTAATGACTAGATCTCTATAATTTGGTAACTATTCAGAAAATTATAAAGTAAACTTCTTTCCGAGGCTGACGTTTTAAGCACTCGAAGTTCACTATTTAAAATAAATTTATTTTTTAATTTCTTTTACAGCCTCCTTTCTCCTCTTATGAAATTAATTATTATCATTTTTTCAAGGGCATTATAAATATTCTATTAGAACATTTGATTTATTTTACCAAATAAATTTTTCCAATTCCCCAATAGTGAAAATAATTCAAGATTAGAAATAGCGAATCAAGAGCTTTTTCAAATCTCGAATCTTGAACGAAACCAAGAAAAAAAATTTTCCATGTGGAAAATTAGATAGAGTGACAAAGATTCGGGTGATTCAAAAGACTTTTTATTAGGATTTAAATTGGTGAGTTATCTTTTGCGCCTATTGGGTATTTGCCTAGAGCGCCCAGATATAAGTCAAAATAAATGAAAATAAAAAAATCTTGAAGAGAAATTTGCCCTTCTTTCTAAAAATCATTAATTATGAGAGGACAAGACAGAGAGAAAAACATTTAATTTCCAAACCCATATACGCAGAGCCCTAAATTCGAATTTACCCAGGGGGTCAGAATGCATTCGATGATTTTGGAAACGTTCTTTAAAAAGCTTTGTTGTTTTGAGAAAAGGTATATAAAAAGACTAATTTGCCAAGTCGGTATAAACAAAAAATTTATTTTAAGAAATGAAATGAAAATTAAATTTTATTTAAAAAAATATTAATAACAACATTCATTTTATAATTACTTGTTTTTAAGCCAAGTAAAGTACAAAGGTACGAATTTGCATTGGTCCTAGAGTAATTTCTAGTGCTTTGGCAGATTTTGGTTTCTTATTCTCTTTTTCAACTTTTTTGGTTGTGGTCCAACTCAGACGGTTAGAATCTATGAGCCATTGGTTTCCATCAAGAGTTGTCTCTTCAGCGGATTTCACTCCAAATTGAGTGAATAAATCCTAAAAGAAAATTTAGATTAGAAGATGCTTGTTACGAATATCATTAATTGTCATAAAAAACAGGCGGTGAGTTATAGTGAGCTTGTGAATGATTAAGAAATAAAGAAAGAGCTACCTTCCTTCTAAATCCCCAAATGGAAGTTATAAAAATTAGTATTAAAAAAAGCCTTTAACACTATATATGTTGAGCTCCAAAAAATGGGGGTAAGCAGATCTATTCGAGGGAGGGGAGGAGAACTAAGGAACTTGGGGAGGGAAGATCATCCAACTTCTTTGATAATATTCCTGTATAGCTCAATGTCCCTGATACATGCACTGCCTGAAGAAGAAGAAAATTAAAGAGTATTTTTACTTACTGTGAGATCAACAGTCATCGGTATACTTAGTTCACTATCTTCATCCTTTTCAAGAATATGTTCAAGTCGTAACAATATAGAATTATCTTTCCAGGGTTCGAGTGTGAGAATTTGTATATTTTGAGGAAGAGCCTCATTAAGTCCTGCCTTTTCTACTGCATATGATTTTACCCAATCAGCCAAGGAAAGTTCAGTGGAAGTTAAAAATATCTAGCAAAAAAGTTTAATAAATTTTTGGAATTTAAATAAAGTGAAAATTAAAGATATTGATATAGTTACCCAAGGGGCAAGAACATTTTTCTGAGTAACAACTCTAGCTGAAGCGCCAACAGTTGGATGTTGAGTCAAGGATCCAGCAACAAGCCACTGACGTCCACGAACAATAAGTCCTTCTCCGAAAGCAGTCTCATTGAGAGCCTCTCCTACTCCAAAACCGTCATCATGAAGTAAACGACGATGAATCATCAATTCAAGTTGTCCATCTTGAATAGAGGATCCTCCTTCCGCTCGATCAGTTAAAACAATCAGGCCGATATCTTTGGCATCGTCTCGCAAACCAATTTGGGACACAACAGGATAATAATTGCCAGATATTGGTTCATGGACATCTAATTGCCAAGTAGGGCGGTAATCTCTTTGTCTTTTTAATAATTCCCGCCCATTTGAATCCGTGTAGAAAATTCCTCCAGATGCAAGATTACTGGTATATTTCGAAATTACCTCTTTTCCAATATCATCTTTAATAGGAATGGGACCAACTAACCAATTGACTTCAACTTCTTTGTCATCCCTTAAAAAAATAATTTTAATAAAAGGATTTTTATAAGTCTGAGTATAATTTAACCTTAATTTTTAATTTTTTGATTATGTTATTATTTATAAAAAATTTTCTTCGTCTTTTTCGTTGAAATGTCATGTCTTGTCAAAAGAAGGGAAGTTCTCGATAAGAATGAAGCCAGCCTCTTTCGCTTTCCCTCACCAACTCAATTTATTGCAAATATTTCGGTCATGATTTGAGATTTCTGGGATTTCTATTTTTATGGCAATTTCTCTTAGAAATCTCATATCTGCACTAAAGATGTTATAGAATGACCAAAATATTTGCAATAAAGTGAGATGATGAAAGAAAGCGAAAGAGGCTGGTTTCCTTTTCTCGAGCATTTCCTTTAAATATTCAGCTAACATTAAACTATAGTAAGGAAAGTTTTTTAGAATGAAAGATGCCAGTAGCGCAAGAAGTACTGATCATTAACGACTTACTACCTCTCTTCTACTCATATGTAATGGTACCTAGGTCTCATCGTAGTATATTACGCATCATGAAACCTGGGTGCACACTGGAGTCAGAGTCAGTAATTTCGGATTTATATACTTGGCGATATCCATTTTATAATCAATAAAAGGCTTATGTTGTTTAAAACATGGTGTAAAAAGTAAGTAAGGTCGTTACAAATTGAATCCAACTATCTAACCTGTTAAGCCGAATAACTTGACTGGCCCATTCATTTAAAACAACTTGTATTTCTTGTACTAAACGTCCTTTGAAAACCTTTACTGTAGAAGAAGTGCTCACAGGATAAGATTTCGAATCTTTTGGCCTAAAAACATACGCCCCAGAAGAACGTCCGTCAGTAGCACCTTCATAATAATTTAATTCTATTTTAACGGCAAGATCAATTCCATTTATTTTAATAATAGAAATTTCTCCTGAAGACGAATCAAAAGTCACTTCATTTTTCTAAAAAAAATAAAATAAAATAATTTTAAATTTAAGTAAAACAAATTAAGTTATTAAAAATAATTACTAACATTATTTTCAATAGAGTTTTCATTACTCTCTTCAACGACAACAGTTTTTCCTGCAGTTCCTTTTTCGCGTACGACATAAAAAGAGCGGAAACCAAGAGGGGGTAGATTTTCGGCAATAAAAACTAATTCTTGTTCAGCAGTGCTATCTCTTCCATTAAGATTTAATACAGGATTTGGGATTGGAAGAATGTCGGCATCCAATTGATTTCCTAAAAATTTATTTTGGGAAATAAGCAAGTTCCAATTTAAAAAATTGGATGAAAATTAAATATTTAATACCATCTCCGTTATAGACACTAAGGTCTATATTCGAAGGAACAGGCAAACGAATAGTTCGATTAACTGAGTGACTTAGTGGGTTATACACCGTTACTACAAAACGAGTAGATTCTTCACTGATAGCGCAAGCGCTTTGATTTGTTAATAAACATGACTTCCAAGAGACTTGAGGGCTATTTGAAGAAACTGCAGAGAGTTTACTATAAAATAAGATAAGAAAGATAAAGTTAAAAATTAAAAAAAAAAGCGGATATACTAATATATAAGGCTTTTTCAAGGAACATTAAATTATTTTTTGAAGGAGAAAATTTCTTATTTTTTCGCTATATGAATAATGGGGTTATGTTCTGAAACAATTTTATTAGAAAAAATAAGAAATACTTAAGAGGTCCTAAACAAAATATCATATTTGGATCTGGATTATGTTTTTCTGAAAATAATAACATAATTTTTAAGATAAAGAAATTTTTTCTTAAGAGATTCTCTTAATAGTGAGTTGGATTATTTTGATTGATTCAAAAAGTGGATAATTACTTGAGAGCTGCTTCTGTAACTGCTGAACAACTCTCAAAAGCATTATTCAAAATCCTTGCATAATCTTCAGCAACATGTTGTTTTTCAGTTCCTGTAATAGCATCATGATGTTGCAATATGCCCATTGCTTCGCGTAAACTTGCTATTTGTTCTTCAGAATCAGAACTACTTAATTGTGATTGGGCTGACAATTGTTTGCAAACCTAGATAGAACATTGTGTGTTTATTATTACTAATAATGAAAAGAGTTTAAAAATTAATTCAGCAAATTTATTGCTATTTAATTTTTAATAGAAAATTTCTTCATTATTTATAAAATTTACCTGTAAGAAATTATTTCCAAGTCTTTCAAAATATTTAATAGCAGGCCTTGAGGTGAAATATCCAGTCCAATAGCTATTTGCATCACTACCATAAGGGAAGAAATCATCGGATTTTACAGTCCAAGATAAATTCTCTTCATTGACGGCTTTAACATAACATGAGGGAGTTGAATAGAAAATATTAATTCCTTTGGATTCAGCTGCATTGATATACCTGAAAATGAAAAAAAAATATAAGAGCTTTTTAATCTCTGAAAAATTTTGAAAATGCTAAACCGAGAATTAAAAAATTTTTTAAAAGGCCAGAAAGTTCTTTAATTTTATTTTAATAATTTCTCAGGCCTATATTTTTATTATATTCTGATTATTAAAAAAGTTTATTTGGATCTCTTCAAGTATTTTATATTATTAAAGGGAACAATTTCATATTCCTTTCGCTAAAAAAGCTATCAATCGGTGTAATAAAATGAATAGCCTATGGCCGAAAGACGTAATGTTTTGACCTTGATTTACAAATTAAAATCCTCATAAGTTTATGAGAATATTAAATGAACATAACTCGGTTTAAAATAATAAACGACAAGGAATTTATATATGTTATATATATTTTTGTATATTGAAATATACAACTCTAACTACAATTCATTGTCTTATACTATACATTGAATCTCCAAATACTGTAAGTTATTATTTTAAATTTATTTTGTAAAGTCATTGTGTTTTTTATTTTATTGCTCATTTCAGCTCTAATGACTGATGATGGCTCTATCTAATTAAACTCGAAACGTCTCATATTTTCGAGAGAGGCTGCCCTACTGGCTGATTTCCTCCCTTTTCAAATATCTCATATATATATGGGAAATTTATTTCCAAGACTTACTTGATTAGTTTATCTAGATTTTTGTACCAGAGATGAGCATCCTGGTATTGGAAGTCATCTCCCATCGTTACCAAGATATTTTTCGAACGATAAGCATTATGTTGTTGCTCTGCCCAGGTCACAAAAGCATTAACCTGTAAGTTATTAAAAACAATTTATTTAATGGAAAAAAAAACGTGAAATTGAAAGCTCAAAAATTTTATTAAATCATTATTTTTCCTGATTGATGATGATTGCATGGAAATAAATTTAAATAAATTTACCAAAAAGGAACAATTTTCAACTGTTTGAAATCAGGAACCTTGAGATCATTATTATTATTAATATAGGGACAAAAAAATGATTGTAACATTTAGCTCTGAATGTTTCAAACAGTTGGAGCAAACTTTATAATTACCCTATCTTCAACATTATAGGCTGGGCTCCTTTTGTCGTCAACAATTGGTTCATCATTACAATTTATATCAAAACAAAATCCTGGAGGAGGTGAATAATGGCTATATAAAACTGAAGTAAACAAATCACTCGAATCTGGAAAGAAGTGAAAGTTAGAGAATAATGAAGATTAATTTTTTAATATGTTTTAATTACCTATATTATTACTGGCACGCCAAATTAATTCCATTTCCTTATTATCAACGCGTCTCGCTTTATCTTGATAATCAATCCTAGCAAAAAAAATGCCATCGTAACCAATTTGAGTGAGTATGGATGCGAATTCTCTTGCGTGTCCAAATGGATCGATTTGCCAACCAATTCGAGGACGTCCACAAGCACCAAAAGTATCATTTAATTTTCTGAAAGAATAATTATTTATATTTGAAAGGGATCGCCACAACGGCTAAAAAACCTCTATTTTGTAGGCGATTGATTGGAAAATAAATATACCACTAGAGCTGCGTTACTCAATACTAAAAAATTGATATTCAATCCTTTCAAGAACTCCTAGGACTATACTTACAGGGCTTTTATTTTTTACTTAATGTTCTTCTATTGAAATTTCCAGTACTATTTTCTACAAAAATTACTTTCAATAAAAACTCTGTATGTATGTAAGAACTTAAGGAAAATACTGAGTCTTAGTGGTGCATGTAAAAAAAATATAATTGCTATTGGGTATAATAATATAGTGACAACAGCTCTCCTGGAACTTTTGGCAGTTAAAAAAAGTTTAAACGAATTTTTAGAAGAGAAAAATTGGAATTGGACAAACTTTGAAGAATTCTTGGCTAAGATAATATTGATAATAATAATTTTTGTCAAAAGTATTTTATATAACAATTTTAAGAATGAAGAGTGAATATGGAGATTTTGTTACTAAAATTGCATATCATTTATAGATAATCAAGAAATGAATGAATATAATTTAATTTTTTTTTTTAACTCTTCATCTTATCAGCAAAGCATACATCAATCACTTTTATTGACAAATGATTTTATCAATATAATAATTTTAAAACCAAAAGAGTGCAAAAAGTTTTAGAAGAAATAATTCTTTTTTTAACTCTCAAAAAAATTATTATTAGTTTCTAGATTTTATTCAGAATTCTGAAGTAATTTAAACAGTAATATTTATAATGGATAAATGAAATATTTATTAACCTGAGTCCCCATGCGAATTGATCAATGGTGGATTGATAATGAGTGGCTGCTTCGTCATTCATGGACCAAGCTCCTCCCGTAATTTCCAAACGTCCCGAATTGACCAATTCTTTTACTTTTTCTCGTGTCTCTTCACTTTGCTCATCCCACCATTTAAAGAAGAAAGCTGACTCCACATAGATAAATCTATAGATTAAAAAAATTAATTTAATGGGATATTATTTTATTTACATAAATAAAGTTGATAAATAAAAACCTTCTTGAAGGATCCGCAAGAAGTTCTTGAATTACGGTATCAATAATATATTGAACTCCTGCCTTTTGAATATTATTTCTAGCTGAAATAACAGAGTTTTCAAAAATAGGAGAAGATTAAGAAAAGATACACTATGTTTTAATTTTAAAAAAAGGAGCACAATTGGAGAGAAAATAGTATCTAAAAGGTGGCAAAATGGAATTTTCTTATAAAATAAGTTGCAAATATATTGTATTAATTTTTTTTTTTTAGTCTTTTCGGAATCTGAGGCCATATAGACCTTAAACGATATATAATATATATCTTTACGATACAATGATCCAGGCATATTTAATTATATTATATTATAATTGGTATCCAAAATTTTTTCCTATTAATTATATATCTTCTTATTGTTCGAAATTTAAATTATAAGTAAAAAATTTAGAATTACATTAGATAGTTAATTTAGGTCAATTTTTGATATATAATTTCCATATTTAAACTAAGCAACAAATAATGTTCACATGATAGCATTAATTCGAAAAGTGAAGATTGTCAGAAGGTCCGGTAGATACATATCGATGATCCGCAGTTTTTTAAGTCTTCGGCATCTTGGGCCATAGAGACTTTAAAAAAGATATACATAAATATATTTATTACGATACACTTAACCAGGTTTATTTATTTATATTTATTTATATTTATTTGGTTTCCATTTGATTTAAATAAATTTTCATCGGACTGCCTGGGATCCGACATCCCACATCCCTTCCTTCCCTTTTAAGGTTACAATATTGACAAAGTCAATATCTTTAACCTCTCGGCCTCGGCCTGGAGGCGTGATCCGCAGTTCAGATTTATTTTTTTTAACAATGCTAATAAAATAAATGATTGTTTGAAATATACCTCCATAATAGTATTGGTCAACAGTTTTAAGCCATCCAACATCATCATGGGAGTGTGGAATCAGATGAACATTCAATTTATTGGGATCGGGCTTGGGGCATGACTGTAAGCAAAGAAAATAATTTTTTATTCAGCTTCTGAGAGGAATGTTAAGTGCAACTGATAAAATAAAAATTAAGAGCTCGGAGAAATAAAATCATCCTTGTTTTAGCTTCCACCTCACTTTATTTGGCAAATATTTCAGCCATTCTGGTAACATCGTGTCACAAGAGAATACGTGGTTTGTTTGTATTTTGAGCCTGCTCAATTCCGAAAAGTTTTTTTAACAAATGGATTTATTTTATTTGAAATTGAAATTGAAATTGATTTTGAAATGGTTAAAGATGAATTTTAGATCACACCTGAAAAGGGAATCTAAAAATTCTATTTTTAGACATTAAGGTGATTCTACAATTTCTACAATAAATAATTCAGCCATGATATCAAGTTTTTTTTTAAGTCTTTTCGGCATTTGAGACTTTAAGCGATACACATTTATTTTAATTATATTACCATTATTCAGGCATGTTTATTTATACCATTTAGTATCCAATTTAAATTTAAATAAATTTTCATTTGAATCCCTGGGATCCGAATCCACATCTCTTGGCATTTAAGGCTAACAATAATGACAGTGACCTGTCGGCCACGGAGTGGGGGCGTGATATCAAGTTATTTTTTACACTAAGAAGCCGTATTTTTTTGGAAAGCAAATCACTAAATAATGATTCTTAGTTAATAATATTTAAAGGGCTTAAAATCATTCCCCTGGACATATGGAAAATGAAATTGACAAATTATTCAGCGCATTCTCCATCCATCTATTTATTCAAATATTACGACGTTAAGATGTTTTAATAATATAATAGTGGTGGTTTAGGAAAAAGTCTATTTCTTTATCCAATTTCCAGTGAAATTGATAACTGTTATGCGAAGTAAGTAAGATGGTTGTGTGTATTTAACAATGGAGAAAGGAGCAGGCAGTCAGAACAGAAGCCTCTTCGATATTAAAACTCTCAAGTTTGAGACGTTTCGGCATTAGTTAGTTTTAGCAGGAACGTCTGCTTGCTCCTTCCATTGTTATATGTTATCTTTATCAAAGTATTGCAATGTAAAGAGGATTCAATAATCTGTTTGTGTAGTTATTATCTAAGATATTATATTTTTTGTATTCTTCTAATTTTTATCTAGTACTTTTACATTTAAAAATATTTTTTTTTTTTCAAAAGTTTATATAATAATTTTGTTCTATATAATTTTAAAATATTAAAATTTTTCATTAACATATAAATAAATTTGTTAGATAACTTATTGGAAGAAATCCCCAATGACAAGCCTAATCATGTCAAAACACAAACTAATAATCCGGTAGATACAATTCCCAGGGAAAAAAGTCTAGATTGGCGAATGATCAATATTCTTATACGTAATACATCGAATTATTCCAATGTAAATGCAAAAGAATTCAACGAGAGCCATAAATTATAAGTTCCCCCCCCCCCCCCCTTTCGCAGTAACCGGTGGTGGGGGGGGGGGACAAGATAGGAAATTTGATGAAAGATAATATTTTAATATCTTATTGACTGGTAGTAGTAAACCTAGAAGAGTTAGGGGTCAAATCTTTATACTTTGGAGGAGCTAATAAAGAGTCAAACAACAATTTTATGTCTAAAAAATAATAGGCTGAATAAGAGAGGCAAAAAAATAAAAGATGCTAAAAAAAATAAAGTTTAAAACCCTGTCTATATCTTGAAATTGTTATAATGTATATTAGAGGACTTAGTTAAATTATTTAATATAATTCTAGAAATTAGCACTTATTTGTTTGACAAATAAATTTCTCTTTTGTCACTAAATCCTTTGGCCGTCAAATAAAGTTTTTTTTTTCGAATATTAACAGTCTGATAGTATTTGTAGAATTATTTATTTTTTATTATTTAATTGAGACAAGAGGATACTTACATCATAGCCACATGTAGCAGCGAAAGGAAGTTCTTTCTGTTGAGGGTATAAAGTCCGACTTTGTACTTGAAAGAAAATCAAACAGGTAAAGAGAGCTGATATCAGCTGTAGTGACCACATGTTGTTCTTTGACTTTTTCCCATCAAGTGAAGAGACGAGCTTTTAACTGTCAGGAACATCAATTTCTCACGTGGGATCTCTCTTAAGCGATTGGTCGCGCAGGCGTACCATCATTAAATATGGTCTTGTTATTTTCCTAATTAGAATTAAACAAGATTATACAAGATATACAATTTATAAAAGATATAACAAAAATTTGTTAATTATCTTTAAAAGTATTTGTATTATTATAACTATTATTTAATGATTTCCATATTTTTGAGAAAGGTGATTATTGAAGGATTATCATATAACGAGCATACCAAGAGGGGAAGCCTCCTTTGATATATATTTTTCACTAAATAGATCCTTTTCCAACATTCTTATTTTGTCCTTATACCCTGTTGGTCAATTGTTCATTCATCTCTGATGTGAATTATACCTGAGAGCCCACTGGGGAAAATTCTCCATACCTTTTAATCCAAACCATTAGTCCTAATTTAACGAGATGTAATCCTCTAGAAAAGGAGAGTTCTTGCTAAACTATTTAATCAAAACTAAAATATGCTTCAAAAAACATATTTATTATTAGAATATCGATTTATTATGGTAAAATTACTAATTAAGTTATAAACTTATTTTTTAACTAAGAAAGTTAAAGTAGACAAATTTTTCTTAAATTGTCAAAGTTAGATCAATTTTCCTTAAAAACGTCAAAATTTCTCTTTCTCCTCCCTCCTCGTCTAAAAATATTTTGCCTACAGCTGATAAGAAATTCACTTTTGAAGTAAAAAAAAAAAGCACCTGTCTTATCTGTTATTGAATAACTATGATTATCTTCAAAGATATTTATATTTAAAAAATGTGGATAATTTTAAAATGATTATCTCTATCGTCAAAAGATAGATAGATTTATTTGTTCAAAGTGTAATTTATATTCTTAGTTCATTAATCCTTTTTCAAATAGAACATAGTCTACATAAGTTCACCCAGACTCTCCATTTGTCAAAAAGATGAGAAAGAGGGAGAATTATAAACATTATCGAAAAAATTGTAATCGTCTTAAATTTTAAGTTCTAGGCTAAATCTAGAAAATAATCAAATTTTTATGAAAAAGTGAAAATTTGAATCAACACAGACTTTCGGTTTGGTAGAATGGACCTAAAGATCTATTTAATTATATATGAGAAAGCTTGTCACACAGGCATACATACTCAAAGAATGGAATTATTTAAAGTGTTTAGAATCTAAAAAACATTAGATTAGACATAATATTAGAGTCAGTTTAGTTGAATGGTAATTTAAAATTTTTTAAGAAGGTGTTAATCACTTTATGATATAAATATATACAAGTGTACAAGGGATCAAAGACTTCATACATCATTTAGGAAATTTTATAGAGAACAAAAAAAATATTGGAATTAAAACATTCCAAAGTCTAAAGAATCACAAAGAGATCTGTGGACTGCTTTGTCATTACATAAATTTTTCAATTGATAAGGACCTGGAATTGCAAATACAAAATACTTCAAAATAAATGCCAATATAGGAAGCAATTGAATAGGCTAGATTGCAAAACTACATTAATAAATGACTTAACTAATTAATATTAACAAATGATATGGGAAGGTTTTTCTCTAAGAGAGAATATGCTACCTGGACAAAGAGGATGTTCTTGAAATGAGCTGTTTGAAATTCTTGCTGTTTGAATAATGATTAAAGATTTCTTTCTCTGATCCTTTTTTTTTTAAATAAAACCTTTTAATTTTGAAAAAACTTTGAGAATTAGAAACAAATTAATTAATAAAACAAGATGGAGGAATCAGCGGTTATTAATCTATGAGTGGACTCAGAAAGGACTCGTTCAAAGAATGAACTAAATTTTAGGAACGAGTTTTCAGAAGAATCCACATCAATGCTAATTTTGGAAATTAAATTATTTAATTAAAGTTAAAGGTTCACCTTTGATTTTTAATAAAACAAAAAAAACGGTAATTTATTAAATATATTTTCTAATTAATAATTAATTAAAGAATCAAATTACTTTTATATACTTTATTTTTTCCAAATATATGCTAGCAATAGAGCTTATAATTTTCTTTTTGCTTTCTTCCTGGCCCTGGTTCGTCTAGAAATCTTATCCCCACTCTAAAACTGTAAAATCAAAAAATGCTCCTAGCAGGCCTTCTCACGTTTATCGCAAGTATCTCTTATGTATAAGAGAAAGAGAAGGCTCAGAGAAATTTTAAAGGACCAGCGTCCCGCAGAATTTAAAATTCAATGTAATCTTTATGTCGAACATGGATTTCCACCACAATGGGGCTCTAGATAACTTCATGGAGAAGGAAATGCTATAGCGCGCAGTCAGGAGGTGCCTTCTAAGTGGGCCAAGCGCTTCAGCAGCACTAGAGCAGTATTTCTTTTAAGGTGTCCATTTTTAATTTCTTCTAAGTAAAAAGATTTAAAAAATTTCACAAGGACGACAAAGTGAAAAATAGCAAAGAGCGGACAAAAACATCGAATTATTATGACTGTTATAAGGCAAGGAAAAAGACCATTTGCAAAATATGAACACATAACGCAATTCTTTAATTAACTTAATAAATACCAACTAAGGACAATTCGCTACTAAATAAAAAAGTAAAAATAAAAGTTCAAAAGAGAAATATAATTTTATTTTTATTTTAAATCTTTCAATTACAACAATTGACATTTACGTAATAGTTATTTATACTAAAGAAAGTACAAATGTACGGATTTCCATGGGTCCTAGAGTAATTTCTATATCATCGGTTACATGCGTTTGAGGAGGTTTGGAAGGAGACGCATGATGAGTTTCAATTTCACAATTTTTTGCATGAAGTGGCATTTTCATTGCAGCTAAAGGTCCTACATTTTCAGTTTTAACTTCATTTGTCTCTTTATTCCACACAAGACGATGAGAATCAGTAAGCCATTGATTACCATCAAGAGTTGTTTCTCTAGCGGATTGTATTCCAAATTGAGTAAAGAGATTCTAAAACAAAATATATTTATTATATGTTAGTATGTATACTGTAAAAAAAAACTTGGAAAGAATTAAAATATTTATATTTTAATAAATGGTAGATGCTGCTGGATTGTGTAAATTATAAGATTTGGAGAAATACCAGCCATTTGCAAATGATTTTATTTGGAAATATTTCGGCCGGCATATCCCCATGCCATCGTTAGTGGAAAAATATGAACCTGGTCAATCATAATATTAAAATATTTGAAGATGCGGGGGACATCCATCTACAAATACGCTATGTTTACAAATTTGAATAAAATGATGTGAATGCCACCCAGAAATAGATGGAGTTTCACTGTCTAATACAATGCTGAGTGCTAAACTTCTATTTTTTTTCAATCTCTAGTTGAATGACCTTGAATTTAAACTCTTTCATGATTCGAAAGATTCAAATGAAAAAGACAGAATTCGAATTTTCAAATATTTCGATTATAAACTTCCAAATATTTCAAACCAGAACCACCTAAAGGGTGGAAAGGCAATTTAGCTTTGCGATTGGAAAACGCCAGAGGTTCAGGGACCAATTTCATGAAAAAATACAATTAATATGATTTTTAAATAAATTAAACTTACTTTGAGTTTAACAGTTACAGGTTTACTGAGTTCACTATCATCATTTTTTTCAAAAATATGTTCTAGACGAAACAATAAAGTGGTTCCTTTCCATGGTTCCAAAGTAAGAATTTGTACATTTTGAGGAAGGGAAGTTTTGAGACCAGATTTTTCTGCTACATGTAGTTTAAGCCATTCGGCAAAAGGAAGTTCAGTAGGTGTTAAAAATACCTAAAAAGGATACAAGTTAATTAGGTGTAACAAAGATAACTGAATAAGTGCAACCAAGAAATAAATTATAAAATAATTACCCATGGAGCAAGTATATTCTTATGAGTAATAGCTCGACTAGTTGCAGTTATAGTTGGATGCTGTGTCAAGGATCTAGCAACAAGCCAATGACGCCCAGCTACGATTAGCCCTTCTCCATAAGCGGTCTCATTTAGAGCTTCTCCTACTCCAAATGCATCATCATGAAGTAAACGACGATGAACCATTAATTCAAGTTCTCCATCTTTAATGGAGGATCCTCCTTGTGCTCTATCTGTTACAACTGTAAAACCAAGATTTTGTGCTTGATCTCTTAATCCTATTTGAGTTACGATAGGATAATAATTTCCAGATATTGGTTCGTGAAGATCTAATTTCCAAGTGGGGCGGAAATCTCTTTGTCTTTTTAATAATTCCCGACCATTTGAATCTGTGTAGAAAATTCCTCCAGAAGCAAGATTAGATTTATATTGCATTATTACTTCTTTACCAACTTCATCTTCAATAGGAATTGGTCCAACTAACCAATTGACTTCAACTTCTCCATCATATCTATAAAAAATATAAAAATTATTTATTAAATTCAACGGTCTAAGCAGAGGGTAATAATATGTAAACCTTAAGAAATACATTGCATTATTAGAAAATAAAATTTTAAAAGAATCCAAAGGAAAGACTCAATATATTTTATTTGCTTTTGTTGACATTTCGGGGAAGGGAACAGAGACACATCACTCATTTTCAGGACAAAAGTCGTTGAAATAAAGTTCGTGCCTCTCTCAATCGTCATTAATATTGTAAATTTACACTTGTATTGTACAATATATGGGTGTGTGGGTATTGTATTGTATGTCCCAAACATCGACAGAGGCAAATAAAATATACTGGGACAAAAAAAGTCTTTCATTTAGATTCCTATATCTACTTTACAGGCTCATTCCCATTTTTTTATTGGATAAAAATTTTTCTAAATAATAATCAAGACCTATTAATTTGAATTAGATATTAGTATTCAATACATTCCCAAGGCAGACTTAACATAGTCATAGTTCATTTAAAAATATTTCAAGAGTATATTTTTGCTGGTGGATCAAATAGCCCAGTGGGGCATCAGTGGTCCAGTGGTGCTTCCTTTGGACCAGACCACCAGACTCTCCACTCAGTGACCAGTTGATCCACCAGGAAAAATATATATAAAGGGTGAAATAATAGCAATAATAAAATCGCATAAAGAGTTGACTGGAAAATTCAGTCTTACGATGAATGGGCAAGTTTACAAAACAGGCGATATTTAAATATAAACATTCATTTCAATTAAAAATATATTAACTTGAGATTAGTCCGAATATTAGGAAGTTGTACAGCTGAGAAATTGATTGAGATTGTCAA
>JAAAKE020106697.1:1770-17400 GCA_010014785.2 Anisolabis maritima
AAATCTTACTTGCATGTATATTATAGATCGAGGCACTGAGGATGGCAGAAATATTTGTTGAATAAAGTGATGGAGAGAGAACTTGAGAAAGACGACTTTCTTTTTTTTCCGAGCCCTTACATATAAAATTTTTTAAAGCATATAAACCTTACAATTTTGTCTTGTCTTTTGTCGCTTCCCCTCCTGAGGGAGAAAAATTTATTTATATTATATTGGCAATTAATATAAGTAAATAAGGACGGGAAAGGCTTAAAAAAAAACCTGAGAATTATAAACAAATGGTTATCTTTGGAAATGAAATTTCTTCGCTAAAGATTTCTGTAGAATTGAGAAGAAATATCCATTATTTTATTTATTTGTTTCATAGTTCTTCGGTTACTAAGACCATTCGGACTTTTATTTACATGTGTATATTATCGATAGCTACCGGCGATCGATGGCATTATTTATAATAAATAAATATACGAATGAAAAAATAACGATTTTCGTTCTTGATTTAAAAAATTTTTTCGACTATAAAATAACAAAATTACAATAAAGGAATAATTTCTTTATCTAATGATTTATTTTTAAAATATTGTTTTGGAAGGCTTGCTCATTACAAGAATGAATTATACGAATAATTTATTTTTTCAAGTATTTGCCAAACTGATATCTTTGTTGACTATATAAAAGCACAAACAAAAAGACTTTATTCAAGGGACATGTGAAGGCGTTTTTCCAGCATTGTTTATTATTTATAATCGTCACTTAAAATAGTGATAATATATAATAATTATAAATTTAGTGAGGTATCATCATTCTAAATGAAGCAAATCTATTAGAATAGAGCAAAACAACTATAAAAAGCAAGTTGAGATGGAAAAAATTGCATTTCGATAAAAAGTGCATTGGTCTAGTAAGGAGAGAAAAGGACAATATCAAGTATACTTCTCATAAAGTTTAAAACTATTTATTTTTTTTTTCGATTTTGATATTTTTCCACAATTTTATCGTAACCTATTGTATTTGTAGAAAAAAAGATTTTTTTTCCTCAACTGCCTTCTCTGTTTGTAATTATTATATTTCTCTATAGGAGATCTAACTTTCTTAATTTCTTAAACGACAAATTCACTGAACTTTTTCGCAATAATTGTTTTGCCAACTTTTTTCTTAGATATAATTGAAAATCCTTTTAGGTATTAGGTGTACTTTGTGGCATTACTGAACCAAGACCCAAGCCTTAGATAATTTCTTAGGGAAAAAAAAACAAGCCTTTCATTTGGTCCGGCCAACAAGAAAAGAGAAGCTCCTTTGAAAAGATTTCTCCAGTTCTCCGATTGATGGAGTCCAGGCTTCTATCTCTGATTTTCTCCTTGATTCTTGAATTGTTGACCCCTCGAACATTTTAAGGACCAATCTACCAATAGAAAAAAGACTATTAACTTCACAAAAAGTTCTTTGATGTGATAAATATTCAAGAAAATTCATTTGAAGAAAAATATTTTATAAAAATTATTGTTTTTTTTTTTTTGTCTTTTCGGCGCCTGAGGCTTTATACAATTTTAATTATATATTATTTACTCTCCAGGTATATTTATTTATATCAATTGGTATCCTAAATAAATTTTCAACGAGTCCCCCGTGGCCGGGAGGTTAAAGGTAGTGACATTGTCAATATTCTTAATCTTAAAAGCCAAGGGATGTAGGTTCGGATCCAAGACAAACCGGAAAATTATTTAAATCAATTGGAAATGGGTATAAATAAATATGCTTCTAGAGTAAATAAATATATTATATATATTGATTAAAGTCTACATATCCACAGATGGCGGAAAGACTTAAAAAAAATTTCATCAGACTGCCTGAGACCCGAACTCATATCGTTTGGCTTTTAAAGTTATCATTATTGATAACTTTAGCCTCGGAGAGGGGTCATTTAAAATAAATTTAAATTTTCAAGTTTTTTAATACGGTAATCAATAAAGGGGCTCATAAAAATAGATGAGGAGTGCCAAAAGTCATCAATAATAGTTAATTGTAATTATTTGAATTGTTTTTTTTTTTCTTGTCTTTTCGACATCTGAGGCCATATAGACGTGAAACGATATACATTTATTTTAATTACGATACGTGTAATCCAGACATATTTATTTTTTGGTATTCACCCTCAGAAGGCTTTTCTTATCTGATATGGTTCTACTTAAAAGAGCTCCTCCTGTTTCCTTTGGGATTATATATCAACCGAGCTGCTTTGGCAGTTTGGATTTAGCTGATATAAATAAATTTTCATTGTAACGCCTGGGGACTGAACCCACACCTCTTCTTATCTAAGCTTATCATTATTAACAATATCAATATCTTTAACTTCTCGGCCATGGAAGAGGGGGGGAGGATTTGAATTTTTAATGTTCAGGCAGCCGAAAGATTAAAAAAATATATAGCCGCATTGTTTGAAAGTAATTATACAATCCAATTCAAACTCAGAATGCTTTTTCTTATCTGATACGGCTCTACTTAAAAGAGCTCCTCCTGTTTCCTTTGGGATTATATATCAACCGAGCTGTTTTGGCTTTATTTTTGCCTTTACAATAATCCATCCGCAGACATCACACTTCTAACGAACGGCTTTATAGTTGGTTCAGGACATTCTTGCCGTCAACCATAGCCAGGTTTTTCCTTTCGCTTGGTGTGACATGGCCATTAATATCAGAGAGGCTCTGCCCTGGTCAAAAAGATACCCTATCGCAGAAATGAAACATGAAACTCATTTTAAAACACACAAACGTATCAAGTTGAAAAGATTTTATAACAACTTGTTTACATCCCCATAAGAAATTGACATGTGAAAAATTAACTTAGCTTAACTTATAGCTCTGATCCCTCTATTTTATACAATTTTACAATATTTATTTATTTATTTATTGATAAGGTGTAGAAATCTGATTTCAATAAGATGAGGAAAATATTCTGTGAATTTAATTGAGATGATTTATTTTAATTGCTACAAGACGTCCTTGTTTATAAAAACAGAAGTAGCGATTCTGTTTCATGATCTAAGGCTCAGTGGTTCGCTTTATAAAATTTATTTAAGCTCTGTTCCTTGGTGCAGAACTTCATATACCAAAGGTCAGTGGATCTTTTCCCGACCTGAGCGGCAAAAATTTATTTCAATTATATTGGCTACTAATTCATTTAAATAAATAAGGATGGAGTCTAAATTGCCTCGGATGCCGAAAAAAACTTAAAAAAAAATTATTTAAATTATATTTGGTTGCCATTTAATTTAAATAAATATGATCTCATTTAAATAGACTAAGAATTTTGGGAGTTTATTTATTAGTCGAATTCGGATTTATATGCCAGAAAAATATCAAAATATATTGACTATAGTTGTTTCTGCAGAGTGGAATAAAGGCGAGAGAAAAAAAAGCAGACGCTTGGTTTCTCAATCCTTTATTGCTTCAAATATCCAGAAACATCTATTTAAATTATATAGCCAGACAAATCCTTTGGTGCAGAGCTACAGGTCACTGGTTTTCCTGAGCAACAAAAATTTATTTCAATTATATTGGCTACCAATTAATTTTAATAAATAAGGCCTGGTCTAAATGGTCTCAGAAAAACACTGTAGGTAGGCTAACTCTATCAAAATAAATTTTATAATCCAGTGACTGAAGTCCTACATATTAATAATTTCTTAACGGGCATCTTAAATTAATTAAAACTTCATTTATTTCAGATGATTTTGAAGAACAATAACTTGCATTTAATATTTTTATAATTTTTTGAAGAATGAATTGAGTGTCATTTTTAAAGGAAGTGATGGATGAAATCACTCTTTTATATTTTATAAATTTTCTCAACGATCTTTTTTTTTCGACTTTAAGGCCTTACTACCCCATTAGATTATCAGAGTAGAATGTCATGTAAGCCTAATGCCAGTGGGATTAGTTATATGCTCTTATGCTTATAAGCCTAGGCTAATCAAGTGGGAAATTTTTTTGTATAAAGCGACGGTTTCCCACTCTTAAATATGTATGTTTTATGGTAGTGATTAAAACATATTTCTGTAAATTTGATGAACAAAAAATTAAAGGAAACAAATTTTTGTGCTTAAAGATGAGTCGGTGTTTTAAAAGTAGGATATAAATAAATAAGGGCGTAGTCTAAATGTCAAAAAGATATAAAAAAAAAAAAGTAGAATCAAGTTTTTTTTGTTATTTAATACTTTTTCGGTCATTTAGACCATTTAGTTCCGTCCATGTTTATTTATATTAATTGATATAAATAAATTTTTGCTTCTCAGAACGCGAAACAATGACCTTTGCTACGTGAGGCGAGACCTCTACCACTGGACCAATGGACAGGGCAGTTTTTTTAATAAGGAAAAACTAGGTTTATTTAAAAAAACTTACTCCGATTTTGGTCCCGT
Source organism: Anisolabis maritima (assembly GCA_010014785.2). Taxonomy (NCBI): domain Eukaryota; kingdom Metazoa; phylum Arthropoda; class Insecta; order Dermaptera; family Anisolabididae; genus Anisolabis; species Anisolabis maritima. The sequence goes on from JAAAKE020106697.1 coordinate 6,185, forward strand.
TTTACGACCTTTTTAAGAAGATTTCTCCAAATAATTACTACATTATATATTAAAGAAGATGAAAAGGAAAATCCTGTCTGCAATGACAAAGTCCTGAAAAAGGTCGAAAATCACAACGAAAAGTTGATTTTAAATATAATCAGTTTTTCCTGTTTTATATAAATCAAATAAGAGCCTCTATCACTGTTATCTCTAAATAAACTTTTTATAAAATTTTAATAAATTCTATATAAATATTTATCATCCTTTTAATATCTATAATTCCCACATTGGTTTCTCTCCGCCAATCTAATTTATGCAGGCTATCCTTTTTGTTGGTAAGTGCTTTGCTCATTGCGAGGGCTCGATTTGCCCTAATCTAAATCAATTATAGCTGTTTTCCTACTCTACTAATTGAAAAAACCCCATCAAAACCCGACTAAGTTACTGTGGTGTCTGACCTCTAATCTAAATCAATTACAGACGTGAAACTACTCAGGAAAATTAGTAAATGAAAAAACCACATCAAAATTAGATCAATAGTTTTTGATTTAAATTAATTATAGACTTAATTCCGCTCTGGAAATTTATTTTCAAATTGAAGAATATCCTTCAAGCGATTTCTGAGTTAACTCAATTTGTTACAAACAAGTCGACATTGTACTTTATAGATTGTAACCGTTTATTGGCACAGGCTCCCTAGGTGTCGAACCCAGGATTTCCACCTTTTCCGGGGCATATGGCTTGGCGGTGTTATAAATGGATATCATACATAAAAAGATTGGAAATCCTGAGTTCGCCCCCAGGGAACTTGCATATATTGAAAACTAATAACTATTTCAAATGAAAAAGTTTCTCAAGATGTATTTTATATATAACTACTATAAAGAAATTTAAAATACACAAATGATTAAAATTTTCACATTGTCTTTATAAGTAAAAAAATTTAATTAACTTCTCTTTAGTATTCCCTCTTGACCGATTTCACTGATCAATAGCTGGCTTAACTAACTCGAAATGGAATACTTCCGGTCCATTTGATTATTTTCCCAATTATTTTGAAACAAAAAGTCGAATGGCGAAAAAGGTAAGAAACGAGTATCTCTCTGAGGGGGCATTATCCGATTCCCAGCGTTCGATCTTTTAATCCTGTTCATTTTCAGGGTGGAAGGAGAGCACTTTGCCTGGTATTTTCGTAATGGGCTCCGTCCCCTCACGAACCATCCCTCTTTTCCACCTTGTGGCGGTTAATTCAGCGGTCCATTGTGCTTGCCTCGCATCCTTTGCTCCTTATCCTCCATTCAAAAGTGGGATTAATCCTCTCGCGGCTTCCTTTAGAATCCTGCGACAAAGCCAAAGAGCTCTGCCTGGGTGGGAGAGACAGACGTACGTATGGAGGGTATGGGTGTATATAAGGTTGGATAGATATATCATACGTGCTTATTTCTCAGACTCTAAGTTGTTCTCAAGAGCAATTCTAATGACACCCAATGAATTTTCAAATGGGCATGTGCAAACTAATGCAAATTACTTGCTTCAAGTGTAAATAAATTTTTTTAGTTAAAGATCTTAAAAAAAAAAAAAAAAAAAAAAAAAACAATATATCAAGAATGCTTTTTTTTTTAAATTTTAAACTCTTTTTTCGACAGCAGAGGCCAATTAGAGTTTACAAATTTTCTATATGTAGTTTTAAATATATAATGGCTTCCGGCGAGCGTTCTTGTTCTTCGGGGCCACCGAAGGAAAGAAAAAAAGAAAAAAAATGTTTTTAAAAATAAATTTAGAAATCATTTAAATAAAAATTAAAAACAAATTTCGAATGAGGAAGAGAAGAGCACCAAGCCGGAAGCCGCAAAGAAATTTTAAAAAGATAAATATTAAAAAGGTAAATATATCGAAATATCACAATAATTAAAATTATTCAAAAAATTCGTCTCCGGGACAAAATATCAATATTTTTAACATATTTCAAAATTGTAAATTGCCAAATTGAATGGATTGATATAAATTTGGGAGATCCAAGCACTTAGACTATACGAATGGACCCTTTAAGTTATTAATCCTATTACTGGGGGGTATTTCCTATCCCATTTGGAGATTTCTGGCAAAATTGGAAATAAATTGTTGCTGCAACCCGGACTCGAACCCGAGCTGTTTTGCAACTTTATATCCATAATACGCAGCTTATCCATCTTGGCCACTGCCTTTTCTAATTGACATATTAATTTCCTTTGAAACTATATTTATATTATAATAAATACAAACTAGAGGAGATAAATTACGAAAATTGCTAAGTAAGTAGTAGTAAGTTATAATTCAGATAAGACAGAAAGTTTTAAAATTACTTTGTTCTCAAAATTTCGTTTGCATATGAAAATAAGACGAAAATTAATCTTTCTAAAAAATAGTCCTATTACAATAACTCTCTTTTCAAAATAACTTGGACTTTTGATATTAAGAGCAATTTGATTGTTGAAAGATTAATTTCAAACATAAACAATTTATAGTTATTGGATTCTAGTGAAATAGGTAAATCAATTCTAGTCATTGTTAATATCTTGCCAATATATTACGTATGTTATGAAATGGGTCAAAATATCCATAGATTTTGATACAAATCAACAAATCTCAATCAATTATTTTGCTACGTATCAAATTAAACTGATTTTTGATGTGCAAATATAATTGAAAAATAAAGAGAATATATTTTATTTTAAAAATAAAAAAAAATGGTGCTTTTATCAATTGTAGAGGATAGGGAAATTTAATTAATAACGATAAATTTTATTTTATAATAGCAACTTTTTCTGGGAATGGATATATTGAATTTTTATTGTTTTCCAATCACACAAAGGAGAGATATTTTATATAAATACTGAATATGTATTAAATTATATAAAAATAAATATTTTCTCTCTCTAGTCATGGGAACAGGGATTCCTATACTAGGGGTCGCGAAGCATATGCTATGGGACGTTACTTATACAAAGTCGAAGATCACACAACAATATTAACTTAGTATTAATTTTTTTTAAATAAAATGTATTAATCAATTTAATATCTTTATTCATTTGTTTTTGTTTTGTTTTTTTTTTTTTTGAAATAACTTTACGTACTTATATCTAAGCCTAAAGTTTAATTTCAAATAAAATCCATATCATCGAATTTTTCTGTTGTTTTCCTTCTTTGGTTCGAGTTTGGTTTGAATAAAATTCCCAAATTTAGATCGCGGCTCAAAAAGGTTAACATTCCTTTAATAAGTTTAGAGATTTTTACTATTACTCCATTCATTATTAAACAACATATTCTTAATTCTACTTAAAATCTAAGTACATATGTTTATCATCAAAATTACACGTGCCTGCTCCTCCATTAGTATACCGTTCCCATTTTCTTTATCATCCATCACTGTTGGAATTGAAAAATTTTTGCCATAAAGACGGCTTTGGGTTGTCTTGAACTTTATTTGAAAGTTTACTCCTTTAATCCCTTTAGCTTCTTTATTGAGGCTCGTGTCCAGAAAAATTTTCGGAGGAGTGGAGAGGAGGGTCCAACAACCAAGCAAAGAGGGGTAATGTTAGTTTTTCTGATGAAATCCTCAGTAAATAATATAATTTGGAAAGCGGAGGGCTTCTTGTCCCCCGTGCTAAGTGAAAATAAATGATTATATAGAGTCGAATATCACAGAACTCTAGTTTCGAATAATTAGAGTACCCGACGTCGTAATTTAAGATCTTAAATAAACACGGTATTAAAATCAAGTTGCTCAAGAGCGATGTACTAAGCCAAAGAAAAATTTGGAGAAAGCCAAAAAACATTCTTTAAAAAATATTTTGAGATGTTTCTAGAGGTCCCAAAAAGTAACAAATTAGAAAGAACTTTTAAAAAATAATTATTTGTAAATTTTCAGACTATTTGAATAAAGGAGTGGAGGAGGTTTTATCCAGGCCTAGATTAAAGGAAATATTTTCTTGTCACTTTAAGAACCAATTGCATCATACATTTTCATTGAAAGAATGATAATTAAAATGAAATTTGTTTTTTTTTTTTTTAATCAAAATATCATTTCATTAATTAAAACGGTTTTTTATGGAGGAATTTCTTTGCCTGTTTTATCATGTTCAAATCAAAAGTGACCTAGTTTAAATATTTTAATATCTTTTGCAGAAATATTTCATTGATAGAGAAGATGCACTGGAAGGTGAATCCATCCATCATAAACAGACCAACATTAAAAGCGTTCCATCATCGGATCGACGCCATTGGTTATTTACCTTTTGCTCACCTATAAAACTTGCACCGTCCATTTCATATTAATCATTAGTGAAATGGCTCGATATAACATGTACTATGCCTTAAAATTATTAAAATGTGGTTGGTTGTCGGATGAAAAATAACCAGTATCTTTTTCCATGGTGATATATAGCTACGCCCAGGACAAGAGAGGGGGTTGGGTCTACGTCACTTTAATTCGATACAAAAATCGTTCATATATATTGGGCGTGCCTTAAATTCAAAGCTGAACAACAACAACGGTAAAGCGCTAATAAATTAGAATTTCCAGGGGGTCTCCTCCATGACCCCACCGACATGTCCAAAAACCGGGGTGGTAGTTTTACGTACCCGACGTGTCTGACCGAGGGTGTCTCTGTGTTAACGGAATCTATGTTGGTATGTGTAGTATATGTGTCCCATCCCCCTCCTCCCGTTTTTGCGTGATATAGGGGCTTGTTTGGGAGGCCCCCCGTCCACAAACCCACCCACAAATGACGCAACTAGTTGACGTTATTTATTTGACGAACAGAGCATCTCGATTTATTCACTGATCTTTTGTTTATTCACTTTCTTTGTGATCGATATGTAACAAAAAGCCTTTATAATTTATATAAATTATTATATTTAATAAGATAAATTAGTCTTTATGAAGTATCCAATCAAATGTCAAATAAGGTATAAGAAAATTTATTTTGAAAATATTCTCCCAAATACAACTAATAGTACTCTACGAAAATGAATTGAAAAAATTATTTCCCTAGTGCAGGTTCTTTTTATTTGTTTAGTCCTATAAAAGCAAATTTTGATAATGCTAATCTTTCCATAAAATATTCAATCCAAATAAGATTTTTTGTTAAATGGTCTATTAAATTAAATCAATGAGATGTATCGAAATTTAAAATCGATTTAAAAATATATTTATTCATTTGAATTATCTTTCAGTCTCATTTGTAATTATTAATAAGCCATTTTTAGATAAATTTATCAAATCACTGGACAATTGATATGTTATCTAAAATTATTCATTGAACAACAATTTTAATTTTCTTTTAATTATGATGAATGATAATTAAAGATATTTATAAAATAAATGCAACGGGGATTTTGAAAGGACACTTTTTTTCGGCATCTGAAATCATAAAGATATTAACGATTTATATTTTTACGATACTAATTATCCAGGCATATTTATTTATATCAATTTCTATCCAATTTAATTGAAATAAATTTAATCGGACTGCCCGAGACCCGAATCCTCACCTCTTGACTTTGAAGGATATCAATATCTTTAACTTCTCAGCCACGGGGGGAGGGGAGTGAAAGGAAACGTCAATACATCTTCTTTTATATAGTTTATGAAGATCTTTAATGCAAAAATTCCTGGAAAAATTTACACGCCTCTTATGAATCGTTTTTTGAAAAAGGTAACGATTATGTCTATGTAACAAAAGTCACTTGTTAAAAAAAAAAATAAAAATCTTATATTATAATGTATCAACATTGTGAAAAGTAGCTGTTTCTTAGTGCTACCAAGGCAGGTCAAAACTTCGACTCTCTTTTTGAATTTCGACCTTCGGATCTTGACTCCGTTGAAAAAAATTTCATTTGACTTTGAGTACCGAATCTTACATTTATTCGTTTAGCTAAACAAATAAAAACTTAAGTTAGACGACCATCTTTACAGGCAAGCACCATTGGTTGCGTTTACTATGATGTCAGGCGACTGCTTGGTTTTTTAAATTTTATTTAAAAAAATAGTTTCTAGCTTTATTATTATTATTAATATTAAATTACAATACATAGGTAACAGAAAGTAAAAGTATATATATTTTATGGTAATAATGGTATTTTAATGGGTCGTTAGGAAAGTTCTTGCCGATCTCCAGTAGATGGCATTGGTGCATTTCTGAAAGTTAAAGTTTTTTTTTTTTTTAAGTCTTTCTCGAATTTTGAGGCCATTTAGACTCCATCCTTATTTATTTATATTAATTGGTAGCCAATATAATATAAATAAATTTTTGTCGTTTAGCGAACCACTTACTTACCTATGGTACGAGAGACGAGGCCTTTATCTTTGCAGCAAAGGAAACTGTCAAAGTTATTGAAAACATTATTTGTGTACATATTCTTAAAGGTGACATTCCAAGGCATCTTTAGAAACAAAGTTGTTTGAGATAAATTAATTTGTTACTATTTTGTGCCCTTTTGAAGGTGGAAGAAAAGAAAATCCATTTTAGACACTTAATTTCTATTACCGGAAATTCAAAAACGTCACAAATGTAATAAAATATGTGCTGTTTACTGAGAAAGTGCATTAGGAGAGAGGCTAAGTTAAGAGCTGGCGATTTCGATCTTGAAGACCAAAAACCCTCCATCACTGATAAAGATCAAATTAAGACACTAATCTAGAAGAACCGGCGTTAGACAACACGTAAATTAGCAGAGATAATAAAAATATAGAAAATCACGAGCCAAAACATCGATATATAAATATTTTGCCTTTGACAAATCGGCACCTGCTTTCCGGACGGACCAATATTATAATAATTTTTAAATTAACATCTTTGGACTTTGGTGGCCCTACCCTATTTTTATTTCTTGTTGATACTATTGTTCAACTTTAAACTTATTCCAATCACTTTGGACACATAAAATTATAAAAAATGTTTTTAAATAGGCTTGCCCCAAAGGTAACTAACACTTTAATAAGGATGTGAGTTCACATCTCAGACACTCCCATAAAAATTCACTTTTTATATTATATTATATATTTATTTATTTGAATTCAAAGGGTTCCATTTGATATAGAAAACTAACTACTATACTCCCAATTGGCAACTCTATGGACTGAAGATTAATATAACTGGTAAGTAATTCTAGTGAATGGCAGCTAAAAATACTCCATACTTATTTAGAAAGCAGCCGAGGAAGAGACTACTCCAATCCATGAATATATGTTATATGAGGTAATACTCGCGTTAAAGTAGATCAGAGTATTCTTTTTTAAAAATGGATTTAAATCGATTCCCAATTCAATAATGACTAAAGTTAAGGAAACATTGGGCGTGTTGAGAAACAAGATAGAATAAAAAAGTTTCCTAACTAGAATTGACTTTTATTCAGCCAAGGGAAATTTACCTAAGTTTTAATATAATAAAACTTGTTTTTGAATTTATTTGTTTAACGCTTTCAAAATTTTTAGTCATTTAATTTTTACAAAAAAAAAATTTTGACTAAAAAATGAAAATGCGTTTGAATTAAGAGTGAGTGCAAAGTATAATGACCTTAAAGGGCGGAAATTCGGCTAGAATCAGGAAACAAAATGAAAGGATAATAAAAAGGAAATTAATTTCTTTGTAATTTCAATTAAATGTGTCTAATTTTCAAAAACGTCCTTTTAATTCAAAGGCACTTTGGAAATACATTTCACTCTGCCGTTAAAATTTCTCTATCCCCATACTCTCCAATAAACTCTGAATTTTCCTTTTTGATTTCCGGATCATGTAGTATGTTCTATGTAAATTATAGCTTTTTCGATTCATTGTTCTGAATCTTCTCTAACGGACCACGCCTACGGAGTCGTTAAATTTTTAGGGAGATTCATAACTGCGCATGCGTTGTCCGTTAACCCGATTGGAAAATGCCGTTAGTAAGAAAGAAAAATATTGTGTTTATTGTAAGGGAAGTAAATTCATGTTAAGGTTCAAGGACATTAGATTATCGATTTGTTCTCAGTCCACGCTTAGTTAGTATGAGTGACCACGAATTGCCCGAGCTAAAATTGATGAATTTTTTGTTTGGCATCTTTTCTTCTTTTACTATAAAAAGGTTGTTGCGGGGCTTGCTTTTTTTTTGTCGGTTGTATTGTGCCGACAAAATTGGTGAAAATACGTAATACGGCAAGGAAAGAATGTTCCAGTGGCAAAACAAAACAGAATAAATCGTAAAATGTTTTACATTTTAGACTACTCTTAGAGGTCCGCTAAACTTTTGGGAAATACTTTAGAACAACGGTTCTCAACCTTTTTCGTTTGGCGTATCGCCAAAAGAGGTAATAATTTTTTGCGGGTCGGTAATTTAAAGAAAAAATTTCTCTAAATAAATAAATAAATTTTTACATTGAATAAGTAGAATGTGAAATAAATAATAAACATTCATTCTTTATATTAACCAATGTAAAAATTTGAAGCGTTTGGAACAAAAATTAGTATTAAGCCATATTCGTGTTAAAAACTTAATACTACTTAAAATATATATAATTTAAATTAAAGATAAATGAAAAGAGTGGAAGTCAGCCAGTAGGGTAGCCTCTATCGAAATAAAACTCCCAAAATATGAGTCGTTAATTAGCTTTAATTAGATATTGCCATTATCAGTCATTAGAGAGTATATGCAGATTAAATCTATATATAAGATAGAGTTGTATATTACAATACACAAAAAGTAATATACACCAACTTTATCTACAATTTCATTGTTTTATACATTTTATCTGCATATACTCTGTAATGACTGATGGTGGTATTATCTAATTAAAGCTAATTAACGACTCATATTTTGGGAGTTTTATTTCGATAGGGGCCACCCTACTGGCTGACTTCCTCTCTTTTCACATATCTCTGACCTGCGTACAGCCACCCATCTCATCGTGATATTTTAAATTAAGTTTCTCTGCGGACCGGCAAACATTTCTGACGGACCGGTACCGATCAGAACCACTGATTTAGAATATACATAGCTCTTGAGTGGATTATCACAGAAATAGATAGATCGCGCATAAATCCTTACGCAATGTCTAGAGATATAACAATAAATTTACCGCACACACCGTACGCCGATTTGATTGCCCTATCTCTTCTAAACGCATTTCAGTAGACTCTGTGAACCATTCTTCTCACTTCAACTTATTTTTATATTTGTGTTAGTTTTTGAGGTTTTCACATTTTTTTAGATACTTTAAACAAATATTTACTTCAAGACTAGATCGTATTTTATGTCAAAAACATTTAAATTCCAATATCTTTTATTTTATCAGATTAGGTTTATTAAATTTAATTATATGATTTACATTTATCCTTCCTTGAATATTTGATGTTGGAGGTTTTCCTTAAAAAAAAATTTTTTTTTAGAGGAATAAAATGAATTTCTCATTCAAGGTCATATTGAATTGTATATTTATGACTTATTTCAACAAGGCAATTGGTGAACGTGCCCGTATTATCATATATGCAATGACTTTGGTGTTTTCTTCCGAGGGGTGACAAATGCTCCTTCGAAGGGATGCTACTGCCGCCCTCACCCTTCCCTTTTTTCGCAACTCTTCTGGCTTGTCTCAAACCAAGATGACAACGATAACTGAAGGCAAACTTATCTCTCTCTTTCTTCTTCTTATTATATTTTTTATATCAGAACAAAATAAAATTAAAACTTTGTTCTCCCGGTCGTTTGTATATTTAATATTATTCTTGATAATTAGAATCAAGAGAGAATGGATGGAGGTAGATGCAAATGGAAAAAGAATGGAAATGAAATGCGCATATTTCTTGTTTATCTTGCTTTCCACGACTGTATACAGAGTTATATACCAATGGATTTATTACAAGCTAAATCTTTCTTTCTCGCTCTTCCTCTAAATCTTCTTAATCCTTACAAATATCGGACGTTATTATATAAAAATGTACTTTTAAACCCCTATCATTTATAAACTTCAAAGCTATTTTTTTTTATTTATGAATTTCCTATAAACGAACGTTTCTCAACTTGTGGAGCGCGAAGGAAGAATAAGTAGGAGATTCACAAGACCCCGCAATGCAGAAGAATCCGAGTCGGGAAAATTACAAAAAAAAAAAGGCTCACACCAAATTTTGAGGAAATTGGGCCTTACATTGAATGTTATGAAAAAATTGAGCCGCTTAGTATAAAGATGTAGTATATACCCCATGTGGAAAATCCTGGTGCGAGTCCTGGGTGCGCGAATATGTTTAATCAAACAGAAACTCATCTCGCAAAAAAAAATATTTTTATTTTAAATGACATGTTAAGTGGCGCTTTATAGTTTATATGGTATTATGTGAAACTATTTCAAACAAATGTGACCTCCCCTTCAGTTATCAAGATTTGATTTTGATTTTAAAATATTGAAATTAAAGTTTATAATTTAGTCGGAATTCCATTGACAAGTAACTACTGTAAATTAATTCAATAATCTCGTCTTGTTTTTTTGGAAAAAAAAATTTTACAAAATACTTTTTTTATTGTAACGTATATATGTTAAAAGATTCAAATTCAATTTCCCTTGTGATTATAATGACAATTATAATTTTTTTCTTTTATCAATATTGGAGAAGTCAAGGGGGATGCGGGGTTCATTCCCAACCCGCCTTTGCTAAATTATACTTATTTTCTCGATTGGTATTTTTCACGTCCTTCCCTCCCCTCTACTTAAACATGTCGTAGATACGCTTCTGATTATCTATCACTGTCAAATGAAAAATATTAATATGTAAATATTTTAAGACAAATTTTAAAAAAATAATCGGAATGTATTGTAAAAAAGAAATTATTATACAAGCTAAAGAGAAAAACTTTTTTTATTTTCGCCTTGGGAGATAAATTTGTTCATGGTTCAACTTTTAGCTTTAATTCAATTTCATTTTTTTTTTTTTTATACTTTCAATGTAATTTGTTGACAAAATATTTTTCCCATTCTCTTGTAAACTTAATAAAGGACTAAAGAGAGGAGGAGAAACGGAGGGATTATGGTATTTATTTATAAATATTTTAAAACAATATTTATTCTTTAAATTATTCATTAAAAAAAAAATATCTTGAAATCCTGGTTCTCTGCTCTGTTGTGCACAAAAGTCAGTAGAGACAAAATGTCTGTTTTTTTTTTTTTTTTTTTTTTTTTTTTTTTTTTTTTTTTTTTTTTTTTTTTTTATTTTTTTTTTTTTTTTTTTTTT
>JAAAKE020106708.1:1050-17398 GCA_010014785.2 Anisolabis maritima
AAAAATACAAAATATATAAAAAAAAAAAAAAAAAAAAAAAAAAAAAAAAAAAAAAAAAAAAAAATCATGCGGGGGGTCCCCCACAAAGAAGGGGATGGGGGGGGGGGGGGGGGGGGGGGGGTAAGGAATGATAATTGAAAAATGCTGCCGAGCTATTGGAAATCCCAAAGAGTTAATAAAATATTCGAAAAATTGAATTAATAAAATTAATCTAAACGATTTCCGTTAGAATTAATCGAATATTGTTTAGAAACTGCGTAACACAGCAATCCTCGCTATTTTGTTAAAAATATTTGTTTTCATTTATTAATTATATAAATATCATGTCTTATCTGGAATATTTAAAAAATTTGATGATTCAAATAAATAATTTTATTGATGAAGTAAAAAAAAAAAAAAAAAAACAACAACGAAACATCCGGGCATTTTTTACCCATTGCTCCTCTGGGAATCTGTGTAGAAGATGCAGCTCTACAACCCCATCGAGTATGCAAGTCATGTCATGTTGAATTGTGCTGATATTTATAATCTGATTAACAATTTTTTAATAAATGTTATTAATAAAAAATTATTTACTAATTATTCTCCACCCCTCTGAAAAACTGTTTTTGCTACCGCTTCCTTTAATATTTTTGCTACTCGAAAAGTTTGTCATAATTCAGAGATTGAACTTAATCATATTTAATTCGAGGAATAAAGTTGAAAAAAGGCGAGTTTAAAAGTCAACGTGGTATTTAAAGAGCATTTATTTAATATTTGACTCATTTTGAAATAGAAACTAATAATAATGTATTTAAATTATAATCAGAAAATTATTTAACCTGTTGACCTTTAAAAGCAAAATTGATATAAATAGAAAAAATGACAATCTAAATAAAGGGTGAACAAAAATTAGTTGGGAGAAAATTAATAAAAAATACAGGCGGTAGGGAGTTGACGAATTAATTATTTTAATCCTTCATTAATTATATAAAGGAAAAAATTCGAACTTCTAAAAAGTTTCTCTTTAGTTGTGTTCCCGCCCTTTTAATTCAATTCTTTGTTCCGAATTTTAATTATTTTTTTTTTTTTTTTATTTTGTTCTATAAAAGGAGATATGTTATTTTGAAATATTTGAAATAAAAAGAGAAGGATATTAATTATTTATTAATCTATAATTGAGGGTTTTGGAGTCAGAGTTAGATTAACATTTTCTTTGATATGCCCCAAAGTACGATTCATTTCCAACAAGAGGAATGGATTTGAATATAATTAGCTATAATTTGAGGATATTAAAGGGTTATAAGAATATTAAAAATAAAAATACTCTTTGTGGGAAAAAAAAAAACAGGATGAGATTATCGTTTGGTTATTTTAAATTCCCTCAATTATCTCTTTTTGACGTTAAAAAAAAAAAAGTTTCTATAAAAATATGTTCTGCTTTAACATTAAATATTCTCAATTATTATTTATTAAAATCGTGTTACTAACAATTTTCACTTCAATAAAGAGAAAAAAAATTGAATTTTTCTTTAAAACTTTGATTAATAATAAAGATAAGACTAGAATTAGAAATGAGATAATTAAAATGATAAAAATTTTTGATTTTCCTAAAAAGGTAATTAAAATTCCGAATCGATGCTTCCAGTCGCTGTGAGAACATCAATGCGATGATCTTAATTACAAAGATCAAAAGGAAAATTGAATATGAAACAACAGATACAAATTATAGCTTCTGCAATTGACTAGAGATTGGTGGGGAGGGTGTTAAGGTCTTTGTGGGTTTGAGATTTCATGTGAATTTCCACCCCTACCCCCCTCCCAAACGATGATCCTCTCTACGTCGTAAAGTTCGCACTTCACGCTTGAACAACCGATGGTTGGTTGGTTGCTTATGCGTGTAAAGTGTAGTTGTAAATTCGATATGAATCGACCGACCTGCATACTCAATCTATGTTGTTATGCACAATTTTCCATCTTATGTGTGTATGGGTTTTAACATCGATAATACTCTTTGGATTTGTTCCTGACAAAAAAAAAATGTTGGTGACATGTATGTCATGTTTTATCCATCAAATAACCACAATAATAAATAATATGAATATTTTTAAATTTTATTTTAAATTACTAGATAATATATCCATATATATTTAAAATAATTTCCATAATTTGTTCATCTTTTATTTAATCTAAAAATATCTCTGATTAAATGGATTTTCAAACGATGATATTGTGTTTTAAAATACTCGGAATTTCAGGCATTACCAAATTTACTTTAGTCGGAACGTTTTCGGAATCCAAAAGACGCATGGGGAAGCAGGCGTGTCCTTCCCTCTCTCCTATAAATGAAGAATCCTTAGAGGGAGTTGAGTAGTTGGAGGAAGGGTCATCATTTACCCTAAACAGTTTTAAAGTTGAAATAATATTTCTAGAATTCCAAAAACGGCTATTACTTAACTTGAATATTTTTTTTAAGTATATCGTTATGGATATACCGAAAGGTCGTGAGTTTCGTTACGACGCTACTCCGCCCCTGAACGCCACCTATTATTCTGATGCAATCAAATCAAATAAAAGAATTTATATTTTAAACAAGTAATATTTATTTAAGAAGAATTTTACTAAATTGAGTAAAAATTGTTCTTGACTTTTAAATTAAGGGGCATCTTTAAATTAACAAATTAAGAAAAATTTTATTTTAAGAAATTCCACATAACAAAGCATAGTAATATTCCTCATAAGATTTTTCTTAGAAGTTCCTCTGAATACGATCCTATTTATAATATTATTCACTTAATATCGTTAAAAAATTTTTCATTAAGACACGAAGAAATAATTTCATTTTTGTATAAATGCTAAAAAAATCTCATATCCAATAAATGTTGAAATCCAGAATGGGGGAGGTCAAAATGGACCTATTTCAATAATTTCTCTTATAAACTTGGATATGTTGTTTGCAGGAAAGTAATAATAAGACAAGAAACGAGTATGACTATATATATTAGTTTATGGCTGTAGTTTAGTAATAGTAGTACTAGATCCTGAGGAGTGAATTTTATTTAGTCATCTTCAGTCGTTTAAGAAATTATCATGTCTAAATATATATATATAAATATGAGTCATATTTCTTAGTCTCTATATACATATATATATAGACTATGTATATATATATAGACATTATGTTAATAATTTTCCTCTTTGTACTTGTCCTATGATGACGTTTCGCATTTGATTAAGACCATCAGCTTGCCGATCGCAATTTCAATTATATAATTGATAATGTTAGTAATTGTGATCGGATCAACAGCGCTGAGGATATTCTTAATTAAAAGCGAAACGCCAGAACAGACTGGCAGAATAACGAGAAAAAAACAATTCTTTTATTTTCTTCTTAACGTTTTGATATCCCTCTTCCCTTTAGTAGGGGAGGGGGGCGTCTATAAACTTATTTAAAAAAGGAGATGAAACATCTGGGAAAGCTGCTCAAGCGGGCCTGACTCTGCGCAAGGGCGGTGAACGCAAGGGTTACTGAATTGCTCGCTTCGCTCGCAACTGCTACTAAATCGCAGTATGGATTTATAGATTGGTATCCGATTCTAACGTAAAAATTGTGAAAACTCATATTTTTTATATGTGGAGAGGCCCATATGTGGCGACTCCGTAGGGGCAAAAGGGGCCGACAGGCCGCTATCTTTTTCTCCTTTATCTATTAGCATATTATTCAATAAATATTTCCAATCATTAAGTTATTATTTATCCTAGAATAAAATTTTTATGGTTAAAAAAACTTTAATCTGAGCATCCCTGAGGGTAAAATTAAAACTATTTATAAAAATTTAAAAATATACATCTTAATTTTCAAACTAAACTTATCTTACTTTTATATATTATAATTACATGAAATTTATGTTTTAGACTTAAAAGAAAAACTTAGTTGGGATAAAAATGAATAAAAATTATCTTTCGTTAAATATTCATTAATTACAACCAATTATTATCATTTTACTATTATTAACATGATCCGCCTTCGGTGCAATGCACCTTGCACTCCTCTTTTTTAAAATTATTTATTAAGGAATAATCGAATTTTTTAAATGAAATTTAGAGTACGAGAGACTAAAAGCTCATTTATTGCTGATATTTTAATGGATAAGAGCAATGCTTTAAACGTCAATTGCCAAAACAAATAAAAATGAAACAACCAAAATTAGAACATGAACTGTGAATGAGCCCTCAAATATGTTTAATATGCAGTAGCGTAACTAATATGCTGGAGGCCCGCCTGCAGATTTTTTTTGCTCCTCTAAAATAAATATTAGCTTATGCTTCAAAAGGAGCCCTCTAGCCCAGACGCGAGTCAGCGAGGCGGCCCTGTTGGCACTATTGTTACACCACTGTTTATAGGCAGTGACATAATTATGTAGAAGTGATACAAGGGAAGGGAATTCTGAAAATCGTGGATTACATTAATGAACGAATTTAAGCAAGAATATAAATTCCGTCCAACGCCCTTGAAGGTAGCCGACCCCCGCCTCCCCTAAATTGGGTATTCATTATTATGAAAATATTCCCTGTGGGACAAAATAAATTCAAAATTCGCATTTATTCATGATTTTGAGAGTAAGCCTATTTTATGTTTTTAACGTCATTTAATAAAAAATTTTTAATCGAAATCTTGTGGTCGTGATTTCAAAAATATTGTGTCTAATAGAAGGAAAGATTCTTTTAAAACCTTGTAGCTATCCATCCACCAAGTAGGTTGATTGTTAGAGAAAAAATAAATTCCTCTTTTGGGAGAAATAAAAATTAAATATCTAATAAATTTGGACACGTTTTAATTTATTCTAGTGTATTTCATTCATCTTCACATATACATTAAAAAATGTTTACACCTGGGAATTAACTTGTTTTTTAAGTTTAATTCCCAAGATTAATATATCATCGTTAAATATATAATTTCTTGTTTTGTCTTAGGAATTCATTTTTTAGTGAACCTCTGCCTCTGAGTATACTACTTTCATATATTCGTATATGAAATGGCCAAACGAAAAATGTTTTGTTATCTCAGGCCTTTGTGAAATTCAAAAAGACTATCTCTCCAACTAACCCCAAAGAAGTTTCCCGCTTTGAGAGCGAAAGTACCGTCTATGACACTTTCCCCGACTATATATTGGGCTTTACGGAATGGCTCTAATATAATTTATTTACCATGAAGTGCATTAATTCGTTTGTGCGTGGTCTGATCTCGAGGAGCTCTAGAGCCATTAATCCAAATATCCATTTGTATTATTGTTATAAAATGGTTATTTTTCGAGAAGACAATAGTGAAGCGGGTGTCAAACACAAACTGCTGTTATGGTATGTCAATGTCAATGAATTAATAAAATTAGTTTCATAGTAATATTTATACAAACTTTCCTTATCCTTTTGCATCGTAAAGTGTTTGAGTAGGTCGGATTCACAAAAGCAAAGCGAGCTTTGAGACACATTGGATCCAATGGAACAACGAACACAGAAAACAGACAATAAGTGATTAATAAACAATGTATATTTTCCGTTTAAAGGGCGTTTATTTACAACGTTTCCGGCACTCATTGTGTGGCTTTCTTCATGTACAAATCTACAATCTGAAGTGAAGTGAGAAACAAGATGGCTGCACACCTCGATCATCATTTATAGTTTGCACGATCGTGGCGCCGTCACAGTCAGTTTGAGGTGAAGTTGTACTAACTAATATTAAGATATATTGTTAATTATATACACCAATCCATATTTAATTAATTGAAATTGTGTATTAATACAAAAATTAACTAACTTTTTTAATACATACGAGATACACTTTGCCCTCTCTGGTCTGTTATTAGCCCTTCTTGTTTTCTCTCAAAAAATGAGATATCTTTTTTCTCTCTTATGTGTAGAAATCAATTTATAGTCAGTTTTAATTCAAAGGAGTATAATAATTTATTAAGACTTAAAACGTAACGATTTAGATAAAGAAATATCATTTAATCAGGCCATAATAATTATAAATTTCATTAAATTCTAGGATTAGTTGGCAACGTTTTGAATAAATAAAAAATACGAATTAAAGAGATATATTTGAATTCTAATTGTTCCTATTTTAATCTGTGAATTAAAAAAAAAAATAAAAAAAAACTTTTTTTTAAGTCTTATTTATGTTTAAACCTTTCAGAATCTCAATTATCATATACTATTTAAAAAATTACTATATAATTAATAAATTTAAATCTTTCACCGTAAGCTCAGCTTATCAGCTTCTTGAGTTTTATCTGTTTATAGGTTATTTTATATCTAAAATATCTTTTTCAAGTTTTATGTCGAAATTTTATGTCCTTCAATCACCTCTATTGTGATTATATTATAAAGATCGAATAAAAAAGTTTTGCGATTCTAATCATTTTGCTAAACAAAAATAAATCTGATGTGGCCACCAATGGAGTAATTTACTAGACTCATGAAAAGGGATTTTGCTTTATTTAACACGGGTCGTAAGGCAACAATCAATCTACTGGAAGTGGTGCTTACTCTGAAAAAAAAAATCGCGAGATAATATCCATATACAAAGGTGTTCTATTAAAAAATTTCATATCGTGACGGGTATAGCTAAGGGGAATGGAGAAGTAGCCTTTGCAAAATAAAATCTTTTATTTCCTTAAATAAAAATAGGAGTGCCCACCGCTCGAATTTCTCGTATAGGTGAGTTATGATTTTTAGAAAAACGCTTATGTACAAATATGTAAAAATACACGCTCCTTTTCCTTACAAGTTCACTTCATACCTTCCAGTTAGTCTTCATATTACAAGACGAAATATATAAAAATATTTTTATTTAAATATTAATAATTATAACGCCTTGTAGAAAAATAAGGCAACCAATTAAATATCCTAATAAAAATATATGAAACATGAATATTATATAAACAATTTTTAATTAACTTTTTTTTTAGCAAATCAATGAAATTTTTAAGCAAAAAAAAAAAAAAAAAACAAGTAAATGAGAAAATTTGGTTCCTTTGACGAGAGAGCTTTAAAATTTGTCTCAACCAACAACGCTCATTAATTAAAAGAATATAATATAAATAAAAAGGAGGGAACTTTTATAGTTAGTGTCCTGTCAAAAAGAGTAAAAAAAATGACAGAAAAAGAGATATGGTTGTTTTTAGTGAGCCTATTAACCAAGATGGCGACACAAGCCGTGTGCGAAAGAACATGCAAAGTGGGTATTATACTTTATACAGGGTGGTGGGGATAGCCTTGTGAGTAATCCTATTTAAGCCATTGCGGTGTCGTATGTATGTGACAGTAATTACTTGGTGTCAGTTAGAAAAGCTGCCCCACGTCACTGGTCTTTGCTAAAACCGGTTAATCAATCTGCACTCGAGACTAAGGCCTGGTTATGTATTACCAGAAGGCGAGCTGCCAGTACTTGCGAGAGGGCAAATAAAATATGAAAATGCCACTAGCACCCCCGGAGATGTGGGTGCTGGCTAGAAATCAGGCAATTAGGGTGGGGGGAGCAGGCCTCAAGTGCCAGCACTCCTTCCATAAATAAACAAAAAAAATCGAGGTCGAGGCGTTCAGAAATATAAGATAAGAGTAGAAAATAGGATGTTGTTATTAAAGACTTACGCCTTTGGACAAAACTGTTAATAATATAATTATAGATAATATATCCACCCCGGAGGCAATAAATATTCCGAATATTTATTGAAAATTAATAACCCTTTCAAATTAAAATATATTTAATAAATATTTGTGTGCTCCTTTCTAAAGGTCAGGCTATAGAGCCCTTTACTACCCACTCCTACTCACCTGGGTCTATTGTATAATATACCATGAGTTGCAGAAATAGCTTCTATATTTAATGAAACTTCAGTATTGAGCCTGTGCTGGGCAAAGTCGTTGCTATGGTAACCAGGAAAACACTCTGACTGTTGGCTCCTACTGTCCCAGAATGAGAACGCCCAGTAGTGAAGTTATCTTAAATAGGTATTGTAAAATATTTCGTTTTTTGTTTTTGAGAAATCTTGTTTACACACGCACTATTTTGCAAGACCCATTTTTTTTATACTCACTGGACGTCAAAACGTGTATTTTCTTTGAAATCATGACATCTATTTTTTTGCGATCGCAATACTTTCTTTAAAATGCATTAGAGAGTTGGTCATTTGGGTTCACTACCTTGCAGTTATTAATTTCCGAAACTCATAGTAATTTCAAATAAAAAACGTCTTTTTCTTTTTCATTTATATCATTTTGTTGTATTTTTTAGCAACTATATTTTTATCAAGAAGAGAAATTTCAATATTAAATTTCAATCTTTCATACCTCATCTGCTGGTAAGTATTCTTTTTTAATCTCTGTTCTCTCTCATTTTCGTTTAACATCAAAGCGAATGAGGCGCTATCCCAATATAATAAAATGAGTGGATAAGGAAGAGAGGAGATATCAGAGACAAATTAATATTAATGGCCAGATTAAGAGGGGAAATAAAATTAATACCGAAATGTTTATTTGAAAAATTTAAGTGTTTCTCTCTGAACTAATTAAATACGCCTCTTTTATAAACTTGTTTTAAATTCTTTTTTAAAAGGTTACTATGATTAAAGATTTAATCCAAACACTTAGCTGTTGGTAAAGCAAAGGATAAATGGAAGGTCTTAAAATATCTTAATTATATAATAAGAGGTTTTAAAAATTTCATTTTTAAACTCTTTTTAATGATTTTTTCTTTAATTATTAAATTACATTCATTTTTATATTTCTTATTTAAAATAATTAATAGTCAATTAAAAAAGAAAAGAGCAATAATTATCTGAAAAATTTCTAAAATTTATTTGATGAGGTTAAAGAAAAAGACAATTTACTAAAAAATTAATAAATACATTATAAAAAATCTTTGATAAATTGCTTGATCATTTTAATTAATTTTTTGTTTAAAAAAAAAAAAAAAAAAACTGAAAAATCGCAAGCTATTAAGCCGTTTGATTTTTTTTTTTATTTATTAAAAGTAATTTATTAAATTTTAAATTACAAAAAAAAAATTAATTAAAAATTGAAAAATTTAAATTTTATCTTAATTTTAAGCACAAAAATAAATAAACAGATTAGAGGTATATTTAAGATTTAACCAAATACCTGATATATGAAAGTAGGACATTTGTTATAAAGGTAAATTGTAGGACATGTCCTCCCAAAGTATGATGTCTGGTAACCCTAGGTAAAAAACCAGCAATATATAGCAGTTCTCTTGCAGAAGGTTATTATAAAAAATTATTTTATATAAAAAATTTTTTCAATTATGAAGTTATCATTCTTTTTCTTACAGATGCATAATGATAATCTAGCATACCATCTTCAGAGAAAAAGCTAAAAACTGTTTTGTTAAAATATTTAATTAAAAAAATGTCTTCTAAAATTGTATATTTTGAATCTGAGGATGGCATATTAGATATGCCGAAACAGTATGCATTTGTAAGAAAAAGAATAAAGATTTCATAATTTAGAAAAATATTTTGTATAAAATAATTTTTTATAAAATATCTCCTGCATGTGATCTGCTATTGTCCAATAATAAGCTTAGTTTAATAAAATAAATTTTGGACTACATCCATATAATCTTCAAACACAAAGTTGAAGAGAAAAAGGTCCAAATCGACTACCGAAAAGTATTTAAGGTTATCTGACGTAAAAGTGGGCGACGAGCGAATCCGCTATTTCATATATTTAAAATAACTTGATTTATATTTATTTAGAAGAGACTTCATTAATTGTACTAACAATGGATATGAAGCAAGTCACACCATCAATATATAATAGCAAATATTTAAACAATTTATGAATTATAAACATATCAAAGAACCATTGCAAATAATCAGAAAGCTGAGAGCAAGATAAATATTACAGAAAATGTTGGAGAATTTGCATTTTATATGTATTTTACCAAATGGAAATTGAGCTATATTTTCACTTTTTTTTATTTGAAAACATGAAAGGAATATTTTTTGACGATGAGCATTATAGGCTTTTCACATTTGTAATTTGTATTTAATATTTTCCATCCTATTTAAATCAGTATTTTTATCCATTTAAATAAATACGCTGCTGCTGGATTCATTAGCAGCTTCTTTAGATGCATATTTATAAGCTATGACCAAAATAGTCCACTGGAGTGGAATAAATACCCTCACTATGACATCGCTGTCCTTTTAGCCAATCTGCTCACAGCGAAAATGCATTCATCCAATAAGAAAAAACTGAACTCAGAGTGGGGGAAAGATTATTTCAGTACACCTCTTAGACTGAATTTTAAAAGTGAATAAATTTTCAAATATCCTCACAGCTTCGCCTATTCTGTCCTTAAAATAAAAATCAAAGGAATTTAATAAAAAATTAAAATGTTTATTTTATATACTTTTAAAAAATTTTTAGAGTTTAAATCTAAAACCGCGTATGCCAAACCTTCGTTTGTTTAAATGAATATTAAATAATTATGCTCGACTAAATATGATAATATCTCAAAGAGTCTTCTTATTCAAAAGATAAACACTAATTATAATCTCAAAATTTATGAATATTGAGAAAGGAAAAAATTATTTTATAATTTAATCATAAATAATTGGCATATATTAATTTAGCGTTGTGACGGATAGAAATTTCAATTTTATGAAGAACCTAAATTTTACAGAAATTTATTAATTCACATTAACATAGTTGAACATGGTAGGAACAAACTTATATTTATTTTTAATTAAATCTCGAAACTTTTTTATATGAAAAAGATAATGGTATTTAATATATGCTTCAAATGTTTCTGATTTTTTTTTTAATACAATTTTGTTTTATAAAAGTTTTTCCATAAAATTTTAGTTTTTCCAGCAGATTGTAAGTTTTTTATTTCTGTGTGGTAGATTGAAGCACGCGCAACTAAACATGGACGTAAGAATTCCCAACCTGATCTTCACTATACTGGTCAGATTCTAGTGTTAAAAAGTGCAATGAGATCACATTGCGAAGATGCCTTTATGAAGCGAAGGGAATATGGAACCTGAACAACAGGTTGGAAATTCTTGGGCAAATGGCATTCTTCATTCTACAACACAGCAGTAAAATAATTTCTGATCATCAGGAAAAAATTCATAGAAAGATGAAATTATATAAGAAAAATTATTTATAAAAATAATACATAATAAAAATAAAACTGGTCAAGCCGAGTGATCAACTTAACTGACCATTTATTAACTATAAAATAGTATTGGAGAGATCCGTAATTAAGTCAAAATATTTTTTTCTATAATTTAATTAATAATAATTAATTGTAATTAATATAAATAAATTTCACATTCATTATTTGATTAAAATTAAATTTTAATTAATTATATTCTTTATTTTTGTTTAGTGATTTGAAATGTTCAAGCGTAAAATAATTTTTTAACAAAGTTGCAGCAAATTTATATACAAATGTTATATATCACTTTAGACGGAAGAAGGTCTAGTTTCAAGAATATATTAAAAAACTATATGGTAACTAAGAAAAATACTTGCACTTCGCGCAACCCCTAATAACCCGATGTTTACCAAAATCTGTATCTATTTCAGGTGAAAAATTTCAGCACAATTGAATAATTATTTTTTTTAGTAAACATGGATTAAATAAATTTTCCATACATACTTACACAGAGAGATAGATAATTTATTGACAATAGCAGAGAGAGAGAGAGAGAGAGAGAGAGAGAGAGAGATTGACAGACTTCATTCCAAAAAGAACTTAAATGGAACAGAGGACATCAAAGCACATTTTGTTAGCATTAGTTCAATTTCGATTTTTTTTTTTTTGCTATTCCATTAACTTTACGTACCTAACCTTCGGTGGCAAGTAAAGATCAATTTAATAGTGTAATTATAATTTATATTTTAAAATTCCCTTGAAATTTTGGTAGGAAATTTTTTTTTATAAACAATGATATATTGCAATTATATTTTATTAAATTCAAGTGGATTAATTAGGAGAAATCTAATTTTCAGAGCTATAATTTTTAAATGGTAAAATTTTATATTTTAATATTGAAAATTTGTACTAAATATGTCAATATTTCAAAAAAAAAAGGAACTTTGAGGAAAAGCAAATTCAAAATTTCCAAACACGTAGAGTGGCTGTCTCAAGTGGTTAAAGCAACACGAAGTCCCGGGTTCGATTGGATTGTGGCAAAATTCATTTCAGATAGAGAGAGATGAGAGGGTGAGGAGAGAGAGAGAGAGTGTGTGTGTGTGTGTGTGTGTATAAGTAAGTTGGAGAGAGAGAGATGGTGCAAATGCGATTTGAAGAATTTTGAAAGATCCCCACTCAGGGAAAACTTAAATTAGCTGACGAAACTTGGCAAAACAAGAAATAGCTTTTGTCACACAAATTCTGCTTAAGCCGACTTTAGACCACCTCAGAATAACGAGCCCCGAGTTGTAGTAAATTTTTATTAAAAAAGTTGATACACTTGATCTTTAATTTATTTAATGCGAAGGATTTTTTTTTTTGAATGCAACATCGACACGATTACACCTGGAGGAATAGTGGCCTGGTGGTAAAATTAAAAATCTCATTTATTTGCAAATTATAGAAAAAGAAAGTATTTAAATATGGCCTTTATTTATTTTTTTTTTTTTTTATAAATATTCTCTCTTGGTTTGTTTTCTTCTTTAAGAATTTCAAAGGACAGGGAAATTATTATTTGAAATTCTAATCTGTTGCAATGAAGTCGGGACATTTCTCAGTAAGGAGGTCAGGAACACATAAATTCTCTGACTCAGGTGAATATATATTTATGCTATTTAACTGAATAACTTTAAAATATGTAAATAGACTAATTATTTTAGAAATAAAATATTTTAAGATTCAGGGTTTCCTAAACTGTGGGCCGTGAAAAATATAACAGGAAATATTGCAGTTTAGGAAAATTAAAGGTATATATATATATTGGAAATATTCTCAAAACACAATTCATACTACTTTTGACTAAGTACACCCGTATATCCTTTTTTCCCCTGCATATCCATGTGGAGAATACAGCCTTCCTACTCCTCCAGTTATTATTTTATTTGTCAGGGACTTAATTTCCTTAGAATATAATATTTATATTTATAGTAATTAATATTTACGTATTGTCCCCTTTTAAAGACATAACTCAGGTGGGTTGCGGATCATAAATGTTTGGGAACCCCTGATCTGTTCTTTCAAAGAGTTTAAAACTGTGAGACGCAGCATTGATGGTCTAAAAATCAACTGAGCATGCGTCTGACGGTTTGAAATTGCTCCCGGGACAAATAGAGAAAAAGATACTGGGCTTTTAGTGGAAGATGATTTGAGTTGAGCCTTTGGTAAAGAAGAATGTTTTTTAGGCTCACAAAAAAAAAAAAACTTCAATTTGCAAAGACGATTTTAGAATTTGTATAAATATTATATTTTTTTAATGTATAATATATTTATTGTGTTCATTTTCTTTAAAATTTTTATTAATTTTGATTTGAAAACATTTACTAGAATTCTGAAACGGTGTTGGAATATTATTAGAAGATTTTGGAGATTGATACCCTTTATTTGTTCAGGGGTTCCCAAACTTTTATGGACACTCTTAGAAAATATTTTTTTGCGACTCACCTTAGTAATGTCTTTAAAAAGAGAAAAAGTAATTATCAAGTTACTTAATATAGAAAAATTATATAAATAATAAGAAAACAATGAGTTCAACGCATAAATATTTACAAATATAAATAAATTATCAACTAAGAAAATTTTTGTAAAATAAAATATATTTATAAATATAAATGCATTTTGTTCAGTTATCTGTAGAAAATGTATTATATGACGGTCTCACAGTCGAAATGTGGGGTGTGCGATGAATGTGCCTGCTTTCTGATTTTCCTAATTACAAATGCCACCGAGAATATAAAGAGACGGGTGTACTTAGTCAAAAGTATTATTAATTGTGATCTGAGACTATTTCTACGTTAATAATAAATAAACAAGGTTAAAATTTTGTATACCTTTTATTTTCCAACACTGCATTATTTTTTGTCATATTTTAAAAGTTACCGCGACATGCTTAAGTACGTCCTCAAAATATAATCTGCTTTAGATTAATTAAAGATATTTTTTTATATTGTTTTAAATATTATTATTATTTACTTGATTTTTTAAGAGGAATTAGAAAAATTGCTTTTTGAATTGATACTGTTGGAATTTAGTATTTCTATATCCATAAAAAATAATTTAATTTCATATACTATGAAATTTTTTACATTTAGTCGTTTAATAATCTCTTAAGACGAGCCAAAAATAAATTCAAAGTGATCATTAAATAAATAGAGAAAATTTAAAAGGTTAAATTTCTATTTCTAACCAAATTTAAATTAATCTTAAAATTTTTTAAAATAATTTTAAAAATTGATAAATTTTAGTAAATAATAAAAATGAGGTGTAGACAACGGTATGGGAAGTTAGAGTTGGTAAAAAAAGAATACACAAACATCAGCATAATTTTTATTTTTCTTTTTGCAAGAGGCTTCTGTTAGAATTGAATTAAAACTTATTTGTCTTTTTTATAATTTCTCATGTTTTTATTAAAATTAATTTCGTCTTTGGGGGAGGGGAGGGGGGGTTGCCCCCTTGAGTCTTCCTCTAAATATGTCCATGTGTAGCAATTAATAAAATTCTCAATCAAAATCAAGACGTTTTCCTTCAATTCTAAAAAAAAAATTACTTGCATATATTTTTGCAAACCCAAAACTTTCCATGGTCTTCAACTTATTCGACACAAAATAAATCGGACGCTATATTTTGACATTAAATATGAAACGTCATAAAATAAAAAATTTCACAAGTTCTTATTATTTGTTTAAACTAATCGATATTATGTGAGTGTAGTAATACCACATAAAGAAAGCAAAATTTGTTAAAAAAAAAAATGAAAACAACGCAACCATTCGATTTAAATAGCGTATAAGCCGAGGGACAAATTAGGGCTTAAAATTTCTCTATTTTATAATATCAGACCTATTAATCAAAATAAAAATGTATGGGTTGATTAAAAAGAAGTAGAAATATGAGTGATGCCGAGAAGTTCAAATAAATTTATGAAAATATTAATAACATTAAGTAAAAAATCAACAAATCAAAAGATAATTAGCCGATGAACGTCGATTTTTTGACTTTTAAGAATCCGTTTATATGTATGTACATACGGTAATTTTAAGAGTAACGCTTCATTGATTGGAATCTCATGGCAGAAAGCAATATTAAAGTCGCAATGGTTTCTCACTATATATTATACATATATAGGTAAGAGAAAGTAAAAATGAATTTATTTTCTGTTTTATTAAAACTGAGAAGGCAGACTTTCTAAGTGTGATAAAAATCAAAGTCTACTTTTCCTTTGGGATAGATTAAAGTCGTATGTATGTAAATAAATAATAAAACTATTAATTTTTATTTAATGTGTTGAAAGCTCTAATAACCCTTTGAGAAAGTCCCTATTTAAGGTTCATGTCTTAATTTGAAATACCTTTAATAATTGCTGTGTTGAATTTGTAAATCCATAATATGTATAATTCAGTAGACATTAATTATAAAACAACACATCAGAGAGTTTATCAAGATTTAAACGCCAGTAAGGGATTTTACACCACTTCAAGGGGGACCGCTAAAGGGAAATACCGGCAATTTTTTTTTTTAAGGAAATTGGCGTCGGGCAAATCGTTTAATTTGAAATGCAAAATGTGTGTAGGTTTTTTATCAGTCTAAATTTGATTGATCCCACGTGACGTCGTCTTTGATCTCGAATCCAGATCTGATTATCTTGTGTTCATTTTCTTTGTCTTGTCATAAAAGATTTCCTGACAGCACATGGGACAAAAAGTTAAGGAGAGAAAACATTTTTTAGTTGTTTTGACCTTTATTGGCATAAAAAAAAAAAGGAGTTATTGAGAAGTCATAAAGTGTTTGACTTGAGGGGCGTTATTTAAACTCCACGAATTGTTTATATATCGCTTTGTACTAATAATATTTGCCGATTTCCACAAATCAAATAAAAAATTTCCAAAGAAATATAATTAAGTGTTGGTTTTTAACGACAAAGACTTTCACTATTTTTTATATTTAAAATATTTTTTTTTTTAATATCAAAAATTGTTCTAAATAATAAATGGAACATTTTTGGTTTTAATTTCCGGAACGCCATCACATATTGGGGTGAGATTATTTCGGATTTTCCTACCCTAGGAGAAGATTTTTCAAAGTTGATTCATTTTTTGTGGCAACTTGAGTTGCCTTGCACTTCGGATCTGTAATCCGAAGCTTATC
>JAAAKE020106719.1:0-17397 GCA_010014785.2 Anisolabis maritima
GTAAAATATTAAATAATTGAATTATTTAAGGACTATATGGCCTCTGATTCCAAAGAAACTTAAATAAAAAAAAATTCCAGAAGCAGAAAAAGACCTTAAAAAAATAACTTAATATTTATTTTTAGATTAATACTTTCCCTTATCTATTTATGTAATATAGTATAATGAAAGTAGTGTAATCGCAGAAAAGTTGATGTCGAAAATTCAACGGATATACACTTTTGAGTTTCGCAAAATGGACTCTCTGTGTGTCTGAGTTCTCTGAACAAGATTTCTCAAAAATGAAAAAATATACGTGGCTGAAATTTTATATTTAAGCTAGGTACCTTCGTTGCTTGCAATTCGAAACTTTTCAATAAAATTGGTCAACGGGTACAAGTACTTTACTAATGAACTTATTTAGTTTTTTCGATTTCCTCAAAATTCAAAAAAAAAAACTCAAAAAAATATATAATTTTAGCCTCATACGTCTATGAGAAATCTTTTCACACACACGAACCTTTTTTTTTAGACTTCGGGGCTTCACAACGTGTATTTCCGTTGCAAATTCGACATTGATTTTTTTGTGATCGCAATACTTTCTTACTATATACGAGTTCATATATATTTATATATAAATGTAACAAAAGATATTGACTAGAAATAGAAGAAACCAACCTCAATAAATCTCTTAAGCAAGAATTACAACATATTTAAATGTAAATATCATTGAATTTCAAATTTTAAGATGAAATAAAATAGCTTTAAATCTAAATTTTCCAAATATAAAGTAGAGTTCTAGGAGCAAATAAATTTAGACCCATTTATACCCAGAGTTTTTAAGGTCGTTCCGATGGGTTAAAAATAGGGAGAATAGGGAAAAGTTTAGTCAGAAGCTATTCGCACCTGAGATCCCAATCCCCTATCTGAGCCTAGGCAATTCACTACTATCAGTTGCTTGTAGTCAACAATTAAACACCACCACAATTATAGATAAGCATTTTTACGGATATGGGCACAATATATCAATTTCTATATATTATATATACATATATATCAAATTATACATACGTATATTAATCTGATAGGAAAGCTTTTAAGCCCCTATGTGAAGCTATACTTGCTCATAAGTTCAACTATTGTAATAAAAGTTATAAACCATTAATTCTATTATCGTTATCTTGTCTTGTTATATCGACCAAGCCACTGTTCTCAATGGGCTATTATTGTTTATAAACAATGTATTTATCTTATTTTAGACGAGGAGATTAAACATATAAGCTAAATAATTTCTTCATAATTATTTTCTCGTTTTTACTTTTCTTTTCTTTTGTATCAAATATTGAATATTTGTGTTATAAGAAGGTTAATGAGACAATCTCTAGAAAGATTAGTTTTTTTTTTAGTCTTTTCGGCATCTGAGGCTAAATAGACAGAAACTGTCAAGCTCGAATATTTCTAGATGAACCCGGACCTTTCTTTCCAGGACGAAGAGACGTAAGACAACAATCCCCTTTCGCCAATGTCAACTGTGTTCTGGAAGATATGTTTCGACAATTAAACTGGAGGAAAAAGTCTTATAAATAAATGCTGTTTAATCTAAACAATCTACGATTTGCAGAAGATATAGTCTTGATTGCAACATTAAAAAAATCTAATTATAAATATAATAAATGAATTAAACAACAAAAGTCAAAAAATCGGACTTAAGATAAACACCAAAAAAAGCATCAAATGTACACGAGTAATTACGGAGTTGTGCCCCTTAAGCCTCAAGAGGAAGTGTGGAAGGCAACTTAAAAGATGGACGGAGGTAGCAGGCAGGTGTAGAGTGGCAAGGCAGAAGAAAACATGAACACATTTGGGAGAGGTCTATGCCCTAAGGGGCCTATATATATAAATAAATAAATTTATTTAAGACCTGCTTAGAGGCACAAGTCCTCGGTGGCTAGGTCCAATCAAACACTAATACAAATTTATAAATTACATAATACAAAACAACAAACAATTAACAAAACAAATACAAAAAATATAAAAAAAAAAAAAAAATGTATGCTCATTAACAAATAACATGTTCATACATTTCCATCGAAATAATAAATAACAAATGTACATAAATTTGAAAAACTTAAAACTTATAAAAACACTGTATACAATTTCAGTTAACTTATTAACCACAAATTGTAAAGAACCAAAAAGGCTAAAAATAAATAAATAAATATTTATTAAATAAAAATCTTAATTTTTTGTCAACTTTTCATACATAAATTGTGTCCAGGAAATCAGGAAATAATAATAATTTTTACAATCAAGTAGCAAATTCTGAAATGTAGTAAGATAAGGAGAATTCTTTATTTTAATCCTGTAGATGAGCATCTGCTTTTGTATGATTTATTCTTGTATAGACAGATTGCTATCAATTCCAATTAAGCTTCGAGAACCATGGATGTCCTGGTTTTGGCTTTAGAGGATACAACCTTGAACCATTAATAACACTCGAAGACGTCTAAAAACTAGTCTATTTTTCTTATAAAGTTTTTTTTTATAGAGGGATACTATATCTGTATATAGAATAATCATTTCTCCTTTGAATGAATTATTTATACAGATTTCTCCAAATTTTCTGTTAAGGTCAGTTGCTCTTTTTCCGATATGGGGAGAAATTTATTAGTTATTTCAAATTTAGATAGAATAGAATATTTTTCAAGATTATAGTTATTGAAATAGAAATGCATCGAAGACAAAACTAGTGAAGTTATTTGTTATTCCGGAACTATGTATTATATGAGTCTTCTAGATAATTTATCGATTCAATTGTTGAATGAAAAAATTTTTCTTTTCTTTTAGTTAATAACTTATAAGCTGCTCTCACTCCGTAACTGAAGGGATAGAGATAGAGACAATATCAATAGTGATAATCTTCAAAGCCAAGGGAACGATTTTGATTAAAATTCATAAAACAATTTATTTATTAGATGATCTTTGTAATGTATTAACCATTTTCTAGTCAAAATTGTTTGGGGCTACTTTGCTCTTCTAGATTTTTAGATCTTTTTGTAATTTTCTCTTAAATTACTATAACCTTCTATTAATTAAATTGGCAGTACATAAATAATAAATTGATAATTTTTAAGATGTATTAATCCTTTTCCATTTCAAAATATTGTGGCCTCCTCTACTCGCTGGTGCATGATGGGCCACTGCGCAACTAGCTTGCGCACGCTAACTCTCTTTGATATAGAGAGAAAAACCTCTCCGCCATTACCAGCCCTTCATTGGTCACATGTATATATATATAGGTTATTATTAATTATTATTATTTTTGTATTCTCTTAACTTTAAGTAAATTATTATTGGGAGATTCAATTAAGTTAAAAATGTCCTTTTCGGATAAAGTGTAATCTCTTTCTAATTACGAGTATAACATTTTTGTTTATACAAAAATTCGGGATATAGCAGATATTAATTCATTAACTTTCTCTGTAACTTTTGACTTTAAAGTATTCGCGTGGAAAAAATTTAAAATAATTTTGATTATAATTCTTTAATTTGCAAATAGATTCAATGTTTTGGTAAATTTGATTTGACAGACACACAATCAGGCAGGCCATTTTGCGAGATCCATTTTCTTATACTCAGTATACCTCAAAACGGGTATTTCCGTCAAAATCTTGACATCGATGTTTTTTGCGATCCCTGTATTATATATTACATAGATAGGTAAGAGAAAGTAAAAACTTTGATATTCAAATGCAATATTAAAGTTTTGAATAAAAAATAAATAAGTGAACAGGATTAAGTAATACTTAATTTTACTGTTTTTTTTCGCAATTTATTCTAAAAACATTTACAATAAACTTTCTTTTTCTCTCCTCTTATATGGATGGCTATTAGTATGACTAACTTAATTTGACCTCTTTGAAATTTTGAACTCTGAGCGCGTAAGAACAAGGTAGAAAGAAAAGAATTTCTTTAAATTTTCCAAACAAAGGATATTAATCCCCAATATTCGATTATCTAGAGAGGATTCCAGCGAAAGAAGGATGCTCGAGTTAATTCCAATGTCGGAATGTGACTGGAATGGGAAACGACCTAATAAGAAAAGACGTTGCTCATGGTTCATTTACCTGGACACCCTTGCAGAGAGCTAATTGGTCAATCCGGAATCAGTCCTTGGCTATAAATCTAGTGATCCCAGGGACCAATAACGAATTGGAAGGGTAAATGAGCCCTTAAGCTTCCGAAGGGTTAAAGCAGACTAATAAACTGCTACCCTTCGCCCACCCTTTTACATTCACATCAATAGGCAACGCGATTGGATTGTTAAGTGATTTGATTTCAACAAAATAAAATTAAAAAAAAGCTTGATTCGGTCGATCTGGTAAAAAAAAGGCCATTTATCTAAAAATGTTAGACGCAAAAATAAATAATTGAAGTAAAAATTTAAATTACTGAGATTTAATATATGTATTCATAATAAAACTATTTTTTGACATTACATTGGGGTGTTCTATAGGTAACTATTGCTTTGGGAGCTATTGTGTCACGCCCGTGTCTTTAGAAATTTTAGAAAGTATTGTAATATTGTAATGCAACAAGGCACAATGGATTGGCTCCTTAAAAGGCTCAAGATAATTTTTTTTTAGTCTTTTTTTGACATCTGAGATCATTTAGGCTCTGTTCTTATTTATTTAAATTAATTGACAGCCATATAATTTAAATAAATTTTTGTCGTATAGGACGGAAAGTAAATCACTGACTTCCGGAATATAAAGCGAGACCCCAAGATAATTAACGAAAAGAAAATATTTCAAAAATTGAATGTTTGTACAGGATTTTAAAAAAGCGTGAAGTTCACCACAGGGAGGAAATTGATAGGTGAGTGTTACTTTAATTATTTTTGTTTGGTAATTTTGTCTCTTTTCTATTGTGGGCTGAATTCAATCAAATATTTTAACCAAGTATTTTTTTGCACGAAGTTAGTAAAAACAAATAAATTTCAAATTTATCTACCAGGTAGCATAATACCGGCTTGTTTAAATACAATATGTTGTCTCATTACGTCAAATAACGAACATAACAAAATTTTATTATTTATATATTTTATTCTCTCTTCATTTATGAATGCTTTAGGTTGAGTTTAAAAGTTTTAAAATCTCTTTCAAATAAATTTTGAAATCCCGTTGCATATGTTGCTTTGACTTTTTATTAATTAAATATAGGGCCTATATTACCACCACTTAATTATTTGAAGAAACATGTTAATTATACATCATAAGTAAATGTAAATATTATAATATCAAATTTATTTTGAAATAAAGGATTGTCATACATTTTGAAAATAAAATTATATTGACTCAATATATTTCAATTATTGTTCTGGACAATCATATTAATCCTGAAATCATCGCTATCGACCTACCAAAAAGAAGATCGAAATGATTGTTACGATTTTTTCTTTTTATTAATTCGTTATTATTATTTTTATACATATAACTGCGAAAGGGATTTTTTCTAATTTTTTCTCTTAATAGTACCAATTCGAAATGAAATAACTAATTACTATAAAAGTCATCAAGGAAAGAAAGTTCTAGTGAACTTGAAGTCATGAATTTTAAGTTATATATATACACAATGTACTCTCTATACATAAAGGCATAAAAATATTCTTGTAAATAAAGTTTAGCTTAATTTAATTAATTTATTTCATTAAATTTGCCGTGTAAGAGTCAGTGTTCCGTTATATGTACTGCGGTGTTATCGAACTCATTTTAAGTATTCAATCAAATACATAATAGAAAATGTATCAAAAGAAAAATCATCTATATCTCAATACAAAATAATTTCGATAGGGAATTAATCAACAAACATGAGCAACTGCATTGTTATATTATAATATCGTAATGCATTGTTATAATATAATATCATAAACAGGGTACACAATAGTTAAAGTTCAGTTCATTTTAGAAAATTTAACCATTGATTAGGTTTTTTATTAGGATTATTTAAGCATTTTATTGTTCCACATTCAAAAATTACAGTGTATTTTGGTCTGTGACTTCACTTCATATTAATTGAGAATCACCTCTATAAGTCATATCATTTGACCTTTTTTATATACTGCCCACCAGGTATTTGATAATCCTCCACGTCCTCGATAGATCACTAGATCCCTATTTAATTCTATTTAATAAAAAGAAAAGATTAAGTCAGTCATAACCGTTTTCTCCCAACGTCACATTGGAAATTATTGTTCTAAAGTAATATATTTACACCTTTTATAAAACCCAGAATCTATGAATTTTTATTTTATATTCTAGATTGAAAATTACTTGTTATTTTGATTTGAAAAAAAAAAAAAAAAAACTAAATAATCCTAATTTTTTAAATTTCTTATAAAAACTTTTTATTAAAAAATATATCTAAAAGTTAGTATTTTTTCTCTAGTCAACTTAACTGCCAGTTTAGACACCATTTGACTTTTTGCTAGCCAACAAGCAAACAACTAAATTAGTAGGGTGTAATTTATACAAACGCGTGTTGCCAACTTGGCAAAAATGAATTAATCTTCTTTCGTTTTGTTTATCCCATCTCCTTTCGTTCTCTTTTCATCCCCCACTATTCTTCCTCTCATCTAAAACGTTGAATATTAAATTATGTTGGTTTAGGATGTACGTGGTTGCTGTGTAAACAGAACATATTGAGATAGGCCGTATAGAATAACATAATTGTATATACATTCTCGTGGACTAAGGGGTTTAAGGTGAGTTCGTATTAGATTTTTAATCAGACTTATTTATGAGTTAGTCTCACAGCGATTCGATGATAAATTATATGAATCTTCTTTAATCAAGAATAATCAAAAATGATCTCTGAAATTTGTTATGTTATCTTTTGTTAAGATCGTTTAACCTACATATAATATGATTAATTATGCTATAATTTAATTATGATTCTATTTTCTAGTAATTTAATTTATAGAAATGGTCGAATTTAAAAATAAATGATATGTCTATCATATGATTAAGAAATATAATAATATTATAAAAATAAAGCAGTTAGATTTTTTTTAGTCTTTTCATCTGAGACTATATAGACATCAAACGATACATTATATATATAATGGTCCAGGCATATTTATTTATATTAATTGGTAACCAATTGTAAATATTGTAAATAAATTTTCATCGGATTGGCTGGGATCCGAACCCAAACCCCTTTGCTTTTAAGGTTATTGATTTTGACATTGCCAATATCTTTAACTTCTCGGAAAGGGGGGGTGGTTGGGATAGTTAGACTTATAAAGTTAAACGGAATATAAATTCAAATATATATCTTGTCAAAAATTTATCTAATTCTATCAAAAATATATTCTCCTAAAGAATATAAAGATTTATTTTATATATTCCTTTTCCATCTACAAATAAATAGTCCACAAAAGTTGTATATATTTTTTAATATCCAAAATTTTCCCTCCCTTAAATTAATTTTCTTTTTTTATTACATTTAAAGTTAAAATGGTCAAACCTAATCAAAAGAAATAAATTTAATAAAAGGTCTAAAATATATTAATATTTGATTTTTGCTAAATCGTTATTTTTTGTGCGAAGTTCGTTAGAAAAGCATTTATTTCTCTCATTCATTAACTAAATAC
This sequence comes from Anisolabis maritima, assembly GCA_010014785.2. Lineage (NCBI taxonomy): Eukaryota > Metazoa > Arthropoda > Insecta > Dermaptera > Anisolabididae > Anisolabis > Anisolabis maritima. The sequence continues at coordinate 7,634 of JAAAKE020106719.1, forward strand.
TGTTTGTAACAATTGTCTTCCTACTCAACTCTACTCTTTCGAGCCATCGACTTTTCGAGGTGCTCTATGCATCGAAACACACACAAATACACTTATCATATATATATACACATGCACAAATAAAGACAGAAAAAGCTATCCCCAAGCGAAACTTTTAATGAATACTAATTCGAATGGAAATGAAATTACACTCTGCTATAGAATCCGCAACCTGATTTCATTGCCACAAATATAAAATTATTTTAACTTAATGTATGTGTGACACATTTTTTTATTTGTTCTCATTATTTTAGAAATTGGATACAATTAGTAGAGGAATGCCTAAAACCGATAAGGTTCAATCTCAATTTGATTCGATTCGACCGATTTTCAAATTTATTTAAATTCAATTTAGGGTATCATTTTAATATAAAAGTAAAACATATTTCTGTCATTAAAAGAACGAATTTAGCACATTATTAAATAACTCGGAGTAGTACTTAATAACAATAGATCAATTATATTAATAGGCTATTAATAATGAACCAATAATAGACTTCGAACGATATTTGGATGGGATAGATTGCAAGTAGCTATCGATATTTATTGTTGTACATACATGAAGCGCTACCTTGGAGTGAATAAATTATTTTGAGTTTGGTAGACAACTTACCAACTCACTAATGCTCCAGAGATCCTATAGAGCGAACAACACATGTTCAGTTGATAATTTTTTGGGACATTGAATAATTGGGCATGTGTGGTCTAGAGGATCTCTAGAACAATTAATCAAAAAAGGAAGTCTACTATTTGGGTTACCTAACTTCCAATAAAAAACGAACTAATTTAACCACGTGATGGTATATATTAAGTGAAGTATGTAAAATCTGAAGGGTCTATGTTGTCAAAAGATTATAAATAAAAATTGCTAGTCATAAAAACAAAAGAAAGATTGATAATGGAAATAAAAGAAGAAAAAAAATTATTACAAGGCAGACTTGAGAAGCTTCTTAACTAAGTAACAGAGAGGTGGTGCACGTATCTCAAAACTATTTGAAGGCTAAGTAGCACGCCTTTTAGTGTGCCAGTTCTTCTGTAGTCGAGTAGCTGTAAGGATGCAATAAGAGATTCGTCTCCTATCAGACCCATCGCACGCTTTTGTATCGGGTCAAGGGAAGAAAGAAAATGCTGAAAGCCCCTCACTATAGCTGGGACCTATACTCAAGACACGGATGAATCTGAGCCTTAGGGATAGAAATTGATGAAGAGAAAAATACTACTTGGATCTGAAGAGGAAAACAAGCTTCCTAGAAATGGATTTGGGGAATATGGTCATTCCACGAAAGATCTGAAGCAATTGTCACCCCTAGAAAGCGTGTCTCTGAACTCAGATTATTATGACTGTAGGTGACGGATGGACATGTTCGATCTTTCAGTCTGGAAATTAGGCAACGTTATGAATAGAAGATACAATATCCTAACGACTGGGCGGCGGAAACTGTCCCCGATCTAAGTGAATGCAAAGTACTTTCGTCCGCAAAACAATGAATGAGATTGGAGATCATTGATGTGCATAAGTTTTAGTTTTAAAAGAACAGCAATATTAAATACTAAGCTTTCTCCATGTAACATATTTTAAATATATTTTAATTTAAAAACTGAATATACATTTACGAACACAATTCTTTTGTCTTTTTTAATCAATGGATTTAATCTGTTATTTGCTAAAAACATTAAAAAATACCTATATTTTAAAGAGCCTTGGATTAAAATAAATTACTTAAACTGAAAATCTAATTAAATTTTCTTATCCAAACTATTGATTGATATACATTAGAACTTTTCCTATTGAACAATAAAACGAAAACAATTTATTTGGTAATCTATTTTAGCTATATATATAACAACAATGTTTAAATAATAAATTAAATTCTACAATGGTAATATATCTCCACTTAACAAGAAGTGAAAAAGAATTTTTTTTCAATTTATAGTCAAATATTCAAGATTCCAATGGGGCAAAAAGCTTTCCTTTAAAAGCTAAGACAACCAATACTGTCAGGACAAATGTCGTTTTTTTTTGCGTCCCCCTCTCAACCCTTAAAAACGAGGCGACAAGCAGACGTGTTGAGGCTCTTATTCTTTCCCATCCCCCCATACTTTTTTTTTGGACAACACTCGGATTTTTGCCATAGTGCCAGGCGATTTTCGCCCTTATGCCCCTCGATGACTCAATAGGGCCTGTCAAGCCATATTGACCAACGGGTTTGCTTGTGCTCTTATCTTTCCGGAACAATTCAACCAAAACGGACAACTCCAATTTATCCCTTCTCTATGGCCCTTCAATTTTTTATCCTCTCTAAAATATACATAGAACAACAAAATATACAAGTGTTAATTCAATCAATTATTGTGCTTCAAGTTTTAATTGGCCATTATTCCTTAGCGCAAAGAAAGAGGTTTGCTAGCTTCATGATCTAAGAATCTGCTTCGTTTTCCGTTTTAAACAATGAAATTTATTTAAATCATATTGGTTACCAATTTATTTAAATAAGTATGAACGGACTACAACGGTTATCGACTTATAAATACAATTTATCGTATTTATCTAATGACTTCCAATGGCGCGATGGCGAAAAGACAAAAAAAAAATTAAAATAAACCCAGAACGTCACCGATATTCCAGTATATATATATTTCTTTATTAGTTAACCTAACCTCACTTTTAGAAATGAATAATGACGTCATCATGACTCGACACTTGTCAGAAGCCCCTAATGGCAAACGTTTTTGTATTAAAATATTGAAATTGATTTATTACTCTGAATAATGCTGCCACAAGGATTGCTGAGAATTTGATCAAGGAAGAATATGAGTAGTCATCAATAATGAGATATTCTAGTGTTCATTTAAAAATGTAGCACCAAAAACCCAGGCAGTCCGATCAAAATTTATTTTAAATCATTTGGGTACTAATTGGTATAAATAAATCCTGGATAATTTGTATAGTATGAATAGATGTGTGTTGTTAAAATTTATATGGTCCAAGATAGTGAAGAGACTAAAAAAAAATGTATAATCTCTTAATGAGAAATAAATGATAAAAATTAAATAAAAAATAGATTTAGTATATATTTTTTATAGCATGGAGTATTTTTAAATTACATTAAATATTTAAAATAAAGATAAATGTTTATTTTTTTTTTTCATTCATAATAAAATATTTGAGAACTGAAATTTCTTCTAGCAAAATTTATGCGGATGAAAACAAAATTAAAATATCTTGGAGGTGAATTATATTCCCTTTCTCAATCTTTTTTGTGATGACTCTGACTCTGTTGATTTAAGGGACCTATCTATACTTTAACTAGAGATTTCCTTAAGTAAATGTTGTCTAAATAGACTAGAGTCTGAAGATATGAAAGTGCAGAAGAGAGGCGGATTTCTGTTTATACGTACCTCTGCAACGAAATTTCGGCAGGATCAATGTGTGGCCAAAAGCCCACCACTACGACTCTGCACAGAGTCGGTAAATACATTGAATCAACAACATGCCTATGTAACACTCCCTCACTACTGATCCCATTTCGTCCATGTCAAATAAACCCTTGCTATTTATCTATTACCACAGGGCTATTTAATATTCAACAGAATTTTTTTTATATAAAATTCATTTTATTTTTATTTATCTTGTTACCATAATGTTTGACCAAACATAACATCTTCTTGCTGTTTATGAGAAAAAAGACACCCAGGTAAAAACAACAAACATTTTTAAAGAAACACAAACATAGAGAGAAAAAAGGAAATAAAAAAAATTAATGAGAAGCATATAAAAATGAATGTTTTTGTTTGTTTTATATTAAAATAAAAGATGAATTCCGTCAATTTTGATTTATTATTCAACACAATTTATCATTATTCAGAGAATATTATTCATTTATCAGTTTACTTTATCAAATCACATTATTTTTTGATTAATGGAAAATATGAAGTAGAAATAATTTTATTAGAGAAATTTAAAAAAAAATTTTCAACAAAGTAAATTATTGAGAAAAAAAGGTATAATAATCTTTTTTCAAATCCAATTCAATTCATTGGACTGTAGAATTGACAAATCCAAACTTCAGAATTATTCTTATCAATACCGACTAATTTTGCAAAATTTTTATCTTAAAATAAGTTATGATTGGATTTGGTATTAATTAAGAAATATTTATTTTCCAAAGAAAAAAAATGTATTTTTGGCCTTATGTAAAAGTGGTTATATTTGCAATTTATTCAATATATTTACTTTTTTTTTTGTATAAAAAATAATGAATAACAAATTATGCTTAAAAAAAGGAAGCTTAGAAAATGAAAAATTTTGTTCTATCTCGAGTGTATATCTATATTTTCAGAAATATTGAATATTACCTAAAATTAATATATAATCTCTCATGTATTTATAAGCACAACTATCAATATTATCAGAGATTTTTTCATCTTGGTAATATAATATATTGTTAAACATAATAATATTATGGAATGGGATTATTTATCAGGCCCAAAAGGGGGTCATCTTGTAGACTCTCTCTATCTCTCTGTTAATGGTGAATAAACCTCGGGTGACCAAAGGACTTGAAATGTTGACTAACTATATATACTTAGTATAGACATAAACATTGTAGGATTTCTCATCCTCATAAACCTAATCAACCATAAATTACTAGCAAAGGTCGTCAAATGGGTTAATACATAGAAAAGACCCATATATGTAAGATTATGGTTCAATTGGCAAAATTTTTTGTCATTTTTAATTTACAAATTTCGTTCAACGCCTTCCAAGCCTACAAAATTGGTTCTATTTTTTAAAGAAATTCGAAATTTTGATATTTTTAATATGTTCTCTTCTCCAGTTTAAAAAAAAAAAAAACATTTGTTGATTTGATCAAAAAAAATTTTCATCTCTTTTTAGTTAATAAAGAAAAAATATATATATTATATTATATATTTTTATATTTCCAACTTATGCTTCTTTTATTTTTCTCGGGAGACGTTTCGGCTGCAAATCTATGAGTCAGAGTTTATATGATTTTTGAATGAGTTTTGTTTGAGTGAGGTGAAAGAAATCCTCCTTAGGCGTGGATTGGAGTTGGAAGAAACTATATCAAAAAAGATGAATTACATTTACATTTTTGAATCTAAACTAGGCAAGTCTTTGAATAGCATTCTAGGCTGAACAAGGCTTGCAATTGCAGGAGAAACGTCTCCCGAGAAATATTAAAAAGAAGCTCAAGTTGAAAATATAAAAATATTGGGTTTATTTTATTTTTTCATTATTAACTAAATTTATTATTCTTCATTATAATAATATAAAAACATAATGTTTTTGGAAATCACTGCAAGTATTTATTAAATCTGATCATGTTTTCTGGATTAATCTGGATTTATGTGTGAAAAAAAAATTTTTAATAGAAGGAAAATGCCAAAGGCTAAAAATTTCATTTCCTATAAAAAAAATACCTATAAATTTGCTCTAAAATTGCTTCTAAAAAAATTCTTCATTTCAAAAGGATTCATTAATTATTTCTCTTTAGGAGGAAAATAAATAGTAAGAGAGAAATTATTTCATTAAGAAACCGTAACATGGTCGGGGATGGGTCAATCTAACTTGGTTTCTCTGACCTGTTTGAAGGACTGAAGGTCTGAATTGGTTGCCCTTAAGTCTACAAGCCATCGCATTTCCATAGGCAAACACATCAGAGCCAAACAAGAAGGCTGAGGGAAGCAAATCTCCGCCATCTTGTCGACTAAGATTCTATTGCGTCTTCACCTCCATACGCCTCTTTATTTAATGCCAAAAGATTCCAAAGGGATTCTTGATAATTAAATTTAACGAAAGTTTCAGGGTCTAACATGTATTCCCTTTAATTTAGTATAGAAATAGTATAAAAAAATGATAACTAATTTTAACTAATTTAATATTATTGATTAAAAATAATGGAGAAAAGAAGCTCATATATTTGCATTATTAATATCTAACTACTAATTAAGAATAATAAGAAAAAGTTTATATTTTACTAACATGATAAATTTCCAAATAATCCTATTCTCTCTCATGTAAGGAAGTGGGAATCCACTTCAGTCCAAGAAGGTTGGTTACTCGCATTAAGACTAACTGAAATGAAATTCGACTTCAAATACTCTTTCAATCTTGTACTTCTTATTGGAGTCTTTCTTGGCAACAGCTATTTTGATTTAATTTTTTCAACATGTTTCTAAATTCATTTTTTTATTTTTGCTATTTTACTTCCATGTTCTATTTATATGTATATTTATTTTTCAGGAGGAGTAGCAACACAAATTCAATATATATAATAATAATGACTCAAAATATGAAAATGAATATTTCTTTTAATAAATATATGTAACAAGTGGGATGCCATTTGTTTGATTGTCAGTTTGATTGCTGGAATGTAGCCAACCCAAATGATCAATCCTAGTGATTTTCCGATTAAGTGTTCAAGAGATCCTTTCCATTCGGTCTTCTTCTATACGCCCTTATTTGAATTTATATTATAGGTTGTTTTTTCTAACATTTTTCATTTCAATAACAATTTGAAAATTACAATGTAAGTTGATATTTTATGATGAGAATATGGTAAATTATTATGTTTGATAAGCATTGTTTCGAAAGATGTCTTTCTAATATATCCAAAAATGAATATGGACTTTCATTTAAAAAACGTTTCTTACTCCTGCTCTAAAGCGTACCATGCATGTGGAGTTAAATCTTCCTAGAAATGATCAATTATCTATGGCGGTCCTTATTAGAAAACCTTAAATATTTAATCAAAAATTAGGGAGTTGGCTTTTGGGTTGCCTACCTTCCAGCAATCAAACTTGAACTAATTTCCAAAACCCATGGAACTAAGATCTTCAATAAATATCCTTATTCATTTTTAAAATTTTAAAATAAAATAAATTTTCTAAAGATAAAACAAATATAATAAGTTGTTTGTTATTTAGGATATTTTAAGCGTTCCGTTATTTATTCAATCCATGAGATGATTTATATAATAGCAATTGACAAACCGATTGACACTCTGTCATAGATAGAATACAGATATTCTTTTGGAATTTGTAAATCACATTTTTCCAAAATCCTAAAAATCATTTCGTTATCAGTATGAAATATTAATTCGAAATAACAAAGATAACAGGTCACTGCATATCAGTAAATGAGATTAGTAAACCATTAACAGCCATTTAACATATCTAAACTTATTAACTTGAAATCAACTTTTTATTTTATCTGTATTAAAATCAAATATTCCAAAAGTGTGTAGTAAATTATATTAGGGAAAAAATTGGAGATGTGAAAAATAGCCGGCTTTGTCCCTTGGTACATAGGTAGAGAGTTTGATAATAACGAGTTTTAATTGCCAATTTAATTAATTTTTTTAAAGTCTTTTTCGGCATCGGAGGCCATTTAGACTCCGTCCTTATTTATTTATATTAATTGGCAGCCAATATAATATAAATAAAATTTTGAAGGAAGCGAACCGCTGACCTTTGGTAGATGAAGCGAGACTGCTAGCTCTGCACCAAGGGACAGGGCTTTAATTAATATTATTAAATTTTTTTATAATATTAATAATTGTTTAATACACACAAACGAATAATCTCTAAAAATGAAAGGTAAAATAAAATTGTATCATAATTACCGACTACCTAGGGTCCCCGATGTAAAAAATTTAGTGTGACAGACATCACAATTTTCTTTACCTTAGGTAAGAGAAAGTTGTATGCTGTACCAGATTTTTTTTGGAAAGAGTTAAATTAAACTGTAACAATATATTAGTAGCTATCCGAGTCCATTTAGACTTAGTTCATATTTAATTGTTAGCCAATATAATTAAATTTTATCAGTCAGAACAGGAAGTGAACCATTGACCTTTAGTCCATGAAGCAGAATAAGTACTAAAATTCAAGTATTATACCAATTATAAACTATATTTACCCAAATTGAATCCCGCCCTTCTAAAATTTTTCTTTGGATCTTCCCTGTATCCATATAGCAATGCATTATCAAGATAATAAAATATGTCTTTAGTAAGTAAACTAAGATGATAAATGTTTTTTATTCTTCTCTCATGATCAGACAGAAAAAAAACAGCAAAAATCCTTTTTTTTTTTTAAATATTCATTTTCGTTAAGATTTTAAAATAGTAAAAATATATTTTGAAATGTATCATTTTTTTCCAATACAGCGATATATTCATTCAAGAAAAATATTATATATGTATATTACTATTCAAAGTATTAATTAGACTCCTCCCTTTATTAAAATTTTAATTATATAAAATATTATTATTTAAAATAAAATTTTATTTAACATATATTAGTATTCTTAAAATCTTCAGATATCTGTAGATAAAAGCGATTTAATTACGTCTTTAATTAGAATCTAGTTCAAATATTTGATTTGTAACTTTGATCCAAACCAATTAAACTACCTGCCCTCCATATTTATTAGGCATAAATTTAAAACCAAATGGATTTGAAAAATAAACTTTTTTTCTATTTAAATTCTATTTGGAAAAAAAAATATTAATTGAAAGAAAATTTTTATTTTCTCTTACCTATATATGAAATATAGTCAGAAAGTATTGCAATCGCAAAAAAAATCTGTGTCAGGATTTTAACGGAAATACACATTTTGAGGTCTAAAAAATAGGTCTTGCAAAATAGTCTGTCTATGTCTGTGTCTGTGAATAAGATATCTCAAAAACGAAAAAATTTTTTATTTAAGCTAAATACCCTGGCCAGCTTTTCAAACAAATCGGCCAAAGAATACTAGTATTTTATGAATGTACTTTTTCTTTTCTTTTTTTTTTTTTTATTTACTCAAAATTCGCTTTAACAATTTTAATTAAAATTCATAAAATAATTATTTTTTTAGATAATCTTTAAAATGTATATACCTTTATTTAACCATAATTGTTTGGAGCCCATTTTATTCTTGTTCATTTTTAGGATTTTTGTGATTTTCTTTTAAACTAATCTAATGATTTAGATTAAATTGGCTGTACATATAATAAATTAGAAAATCTTTAAGATGTATTTTCCAAAATAGTGTGGGTCCTTCAATTTCGGAATTTGAAAATTCCAGAGAAAAGATAGCAACTTATTGTCATCGTAACAAATAAAATAAATATTTTTAATCCCTATGTTTGATAATAAACGAGATTTAATTCTCTATTTAAATAATTTAATTTTTTTCTTAATTTTGTTTACTGATTCACACATACAAAGAAAAAATTTCTAAAAATGAAAGGTAAATTAAAATTATTAATCGGCTACCTAAAGGACCCGAATCAAAAAATCTCGTATGACACCACTCCCACAAGTTTCCTTAACTTAGACAAAACAAAGTTGTGTGATGTACAGCAGATTTTTTCTTAGTTTTTGTTTTTTCTAATTTGATTTTTTTATTTGCTCCATAAATTGAGATGATTAAATAAAAGCTTATAATAACCTACTCAAAAATAAATGGCAGAGCAATTTCAATTCAAATGAAGGGTCGAGAAGGAAAATTATTTTTGTTTTTACTCTTATTTTTTTTAACTGTCAGATAATCCCATTCCCATAAAGTAACCTTTTTTTATTTAACGAATATATTTAATGCATTTAAAAAACACAAGTCCTAAATTATTTTAATGTTTTTTTTTTTTTTTTTTACATTTCCATGGAAATCCTTAAATTCTAAATTCATTATGATTAATTTTTTACATTTTCCA
>JAAAKE020106730.1:0-17396 GCA_010014785.2 Anisolabis maritima
TTCTTTGAACTTGTGAGATCATGCTTTTTGAAACCTAGAGTTAAATTGAGGACGGGTAGCCGCTAAATATTATAGAATAAAAAAAGGTCAAGTAAAAATTCAAGTTTGGGAAAAATTGAAACCAGCTCTGCTTAAATATCTCATAAATTTACAAATTTTATAGTCTTGGCATGTGATGCCATTTAAGACTTTCAAACAAACTTTCATTTTCACTCAATTTGGGAAGAGATGGATAATTCTTTTTTTTTTTTTTAGATATTGATCAGTTGATCACGATCAGCGGGATGGTGACCCGCACTTCAGGTGCCATTCCTGAGATGCGGGAGGGTCTCTTCCAATGCCAAGTTTGCGATTACTCTGTCACCCAGGAAGTCGATCGAGGCTATATCGCTGAACCTTTAGTGTGCACAAATTGCCAATCGAAACACTGTTTCACTCTTATTCACAATCGCTCTCAATTCTCGGATAAACAGATGATCAAATTGCAAGAGACTCCCGAAGACGCACCTGCTGGAGAAACGCCACACATCATCCAAATTTTTGCCCATAATGATCTAGTCGATCAAATCAAGGCAGGAGATCGTGTCTCAGTTTCTGGAATCTTTCGTGCCACATCGAAACAAGTGAATCCTCGACAACGAAATCTCCGTGCCGTTTTCACGACACACGTCGATGCTGTTCATTTCCGTAAAATTGATCCCAGCCGACTCTTTGTTCAAGATATAGACGGGTATTTTTTTAATTTTATTTTAATATTTACGTAAAACTTAATTGGTTTTATTTTTAGTGGAGACAAACAAGAGCATATCTATGCTGCTGGAAGAATTGATGAAATCCTAAAATTAAGCCAATTACCTGACATCTATGAACAATTAGCTCGAGCGATTGCTCCACAAATTTATGAAAATGAGGATGTCAAAAAAGGAATACTTCTTTTGCTTTTCGGAGGCTCAAGAAAAGATTTTAGTAAATATGGACGGGGACAATGCAGGTAATCGCATTCCTCTAGCAAAATAAAAAAAAATTATCTCGTTAAATAAATTCTTGTTTTAAAATGGTGAATTTTGTCTTTGATCTTCGAAAGGCGAATAAAATCTAAACCATTATAACATTATTAGAAAAACTTTCCTCATAATTGAATGAAAGGCAGGAGCAGCTAAAATTGTAAAGCCTCAGGATGCTTAATGAATTGAGACGTTTCAGGTCAACATTATTGTTCTATCTTCAGTCATGAATTCATTATAAAGTGTCTAGAGTTAGGTATAAGGGCACAATACATGCATATAAGATGTATATTTAAAAAATGACGACTAATATATAATCAATCGTTGACTGAAGATGGGACAATAAAGTTGACCCGAATCGTCTCATTAAACATCCAGGCTTTACAATTTTGCCTACTCTAGCCTTTCATCCTTTTGAATAACAATCACCTTCATCGGTCAAATTTTTCTCATAATGTTTATGCAGATGTAATTACTCTCTCAAGGAGAGAATACTGTTAACGACGACGAAAGAATTATTTAATTATATAAAAAATGATCCCCCCATTTTAGTCAAATTTTATAGGAATATAAGATGGCCGTTTTCAACCCTAGTTTCATATCAGGCTTATTTTTCCACATCCCGTGGCCGAGAAGTGAGAGATACTGACATTGTCAATATTGTAAACTTTCAAACCCAAGGGATGTGGGTTCGGATCCAGGCAGCAGAAAATTTATTTAAAATCAATTGGATACCAAATGATATAAATAAATATGCCTGGATAATTTGTATCGTAGTTAGTTATAATAAATGTATGTATTGTTTCAAGCCTACCATGTGGTATGGCTACAAGGAATACAGACCTCCTCACCTCCGCCATCTTTCTATTTACTTTTCCTCTTTCATTTGTATGCATGTGATAACCAATCAGGAGGTCCCTATGCCCTAACAACATTATTAAAATATTGACACTACTATGCTACATTGCAATATTACTGAATTATTGTTGTTGCAATATTGCACACCACAGGAGAAGAGTAGCCAACAAATACATTCGATTATGAAGAGGTCAAAAAAAAACGTAAAAATGTATCTTTACTTCATTAAAAAAATTTAAAAATTAACAAGAACAACTATCTGGAAAAAGAAAAATATTTTATTTAAAAATTAACGTCAGTTTAAGTTTGATTCACCTAATTTGTTTTTTAGATCTGAAATAAATATTCTCCTTTGTGGAGACCCTGGGACCAGCAAGTCCCAATTACTCCAATATGTTTATCACCTTCTGCCCCGGAGCCAATATACCTCTGGCAAAGGCTCATCAGCTGTCGGTCTCACTGCTTATCTCGCAAAGGATCCTGACACTAAACATCATGTTCTGCACAGGTAATCTATTTTTTATCTCTCTCTTATTTCACTTTCTAGAAAAGTCTTCTATACCACCCTCTATACTCTTTTCTCATAAATCCAACAAACACTTCAATTTTCTCCTTGTTTTCCTATCCCCTAGTTTCTTCATATTTCTATTTTCCCCATATAGTGTTTTTTCAATGTTCCTTCATTCATTCCCTCTCTATATGACCCATTCATAAATCAGAACGTTTGTCTTCTCTACTGCACTTCATTCATTCATTCATACTTTGTCTCCATTTACAACACCCTGTCTCTCGTGCTTCTAACACACTCACATTTGTGCTCGTTTTATGATCGTTGCAACTGTTTGTAATAGACTTGCAGTTTAATTCAGTGAGAACACCCATACAGATCTATAGGGATGGAGACATACTCTTTTGGCCTAATATTCCTATAAATAAATTATTTGATTCTAGTGGTGCTCTGGTCTTGGCTGATAACGGAGTTTGTTGTATCGATGAATTTGATAAAATGAATGATTCAACCCGAAGTATTTTGCATGAAGTAATGGAGCAACAAACATTGAGTATTGCTAAAGCTGGGATTGTCTGTCAACTGACTGCCAGGACTTCCATTCTGGCTGCTGCTAATCCTTCAGGTTCACAATGGAATAAGGACAAAACGATTATTGAAAATATTCAACTTCCACATACTCTTCTCTCTAGGTAAGTCAATAACTTTTTCTGGCCTTGTTTTTTTCTTCCCCAACGTTTCCCTTTCAAATTATTTATAATTATAGAATTGGTTTTTATGCCATTTTTACAACAAATAATTTTCAAATTATGGTGGATAAGATAAGAGAATTTATTATCTTTTTTTATCTTTGTCATTTGAAATTAAAACTTAAACTTTTCATAATTGCTAAATAATATCGAGAGAATCTTTAATTCATTCGTTTATGCCTTCTAGGTTTGATCTCATCTTTTTAATGTTAGATCCTCAGAACGAAATCTTTGATCGTCGTTTGGCCAGGCATTTGGTTTCGCTTTACTATGCAAACAAATCTTCAGATTATGACGGTGATATTACAATTGTAAGTAGTTATTATTACTAATTTCTAATTTGGATACCCAAAGGACTAATGTTTTGGTGCCACTGGTTACTATTTTCAGAATACATGGTATCCATGTTCTCTAAGAAGTTGGCACCTACCAACACCCAACAGCCCACTAAATTATAAAATCTGACTGACTTGGATATAGATATGTAATTTACTTTTTATTACCGTAGGATATGAAGCTGTTGCGAGATTACATTGCATACGCCAAGGAGCATATACACCCTCGACTCTCTCAAAGTGCTGGTCAATTGTTGGTGCAGAAATATGTTCAAATGCGTCAAATAGGCGCAGGTCATGGCCAAGTGTCTGCTTACCCAAGACAACTTGAATCTTTGATTCGTTTAAGTGAAGCTCATGCTCGGATGCGTCTTAGTGAACTTGTCGAAGTCTGCGACGTCGAGGAGGCATACAGGTATTTCCCCCTTCAATACTCCTCTATTTTTTTGTTTCTTTTTGGATTTTCAAAATAAAAACCCTCTAACCTTCTTTCTAGAGATTGATAATTATCCCGTTAGCCTATAAATAATGTAAATTCTTTTTACATTTGATTTGCAGACTTCACCGAGAGGCCCTTAAGCAGTCGGCGACGGATCCACTTTCTGGAAGAATTGATGTTGGTATTCTAACGACAGGTTTGAGTGTCATGGCACGACAACGAAGAGCCGAGATTATTAAAACTTTAACGCAAATGCTTGAGGATTATAAATCTCGAACGACACCTGTCAATCAACAAAAGCTTCTTGAAGAGCTCCGCGCAAAAATGGATATTGTAATTATTTCTTTTTTAATTCTCTTTAAATACACGTGGCATATTCAGAGGAAAGGAGAAAATAAAATAAGAACTGAAGAAAATTGCAAAAAAATCCTGGTTAAACTACTAATAAAGCCTATGGCCCGAATTCAGAAGCATTCCTAAACTTAACTCCCCTAACTTAAGGGAAATTTTATTATCCTATTTTATATACTCGTAGAATTTCTAAAGTTAAAATTTTTCTTAACTAAATTTAACTAAAAGAACAAAGAGAAGATCTTTGAATTACGAGAGTTACAGGATCGGTGCAAGAGTATCTGGCGTCTCTAAGTAAAGATAATTCATGCGCCCTTATCAATATCTACTTGCATATTAAGAAGCATAGCCAATTATAAACAAATTTTAAATCAAAAAATGTTTATTTAATTTTTTCATTAATAAACAAAAACAAAAAATAATGTATTTTAGGTAAAGCGCAAAAAATTAAGCTCGTTAGGAATTTTTCCATCCACAAGAGACTCAAGCAAAGAAATTGCAGTTTCGAGTCAAACGCCCGATTATTTTGGTTCTCCTAGCATCGCCTAATGGTAAAACCGACCCTGAACCTCTAGGAAAAAGAGTAAGGAATCTAGGAAGAGAGGGGAGAGATAATATCAAGAAAGATCTTGAGGAGATGGGACAGAAGATTGGATTGTAATAGTTCAAAAGGGGGACGAACAGAGAAGATTTTTTATTCCAATATAATAACAAATAAATAAAAATGAGATGGTTCAACTAACTTTAAATATTACGTGATTTCGTTAGTAACGTAAAAAACCGAAACGTCAGCTAGGAACCATACAATAGACGAATAAGATTTATCGGGACATACGAGTATATTGAAAAATAATAAATATTTCAAATGAATACATTTCCAAAATTGTTTAAATAAAACAAATGCCTAAGGCCTGGTGTTCTAAAGGACCGTATTAAAACCAATATTTAAGCTTCATGCCTGTTTTTGTGCACCATTCCTCAAAAATAAGTTCCCATATTCATTCTACGGTCCGTTAGAGACCATTGGCTAGAGAGAAGAATTTTTTAATTTTATTGATGTTTTGTTTTCCAGGTTGTCACAAGAGAAGCTTATGAAGATGCCCTCAAAGAACTTCAAGATCAAAATATCATAGCTTTAATTGGAAAGAATACTTTGCGTATTCTTTAAAAATAAAAAATTTTATATATATTTTTTATAATGGAATTTTATTAACATTTCCTTTATTATAATAATAAAATAATAATAATAATAATAATAGAAAATCTCTTGAAATTAAGTTTCAATTTTAAGAGATTTAAAAAAAAATTTAATAATACACTATTTTACTATTCTCAGTAAAATATCATTACATGTTTTGTAAAACTTTTTTTTTTATTTTATTTTATTTTTTTTTAAATTTTTTATTTTGATAAATATAAAATATATGCATTTTTTTCCTATTGTTTATTAAAATATTTGTCCTTACAAATTCTTTCTAAAAATTTGAATAAAAATATCTTTTCTTTCTCTTTGAAAGGCCACTTATTATTTGTACAAAGTATTTTTAGTGATTACTTAATATAATCTATCTTTATTAAAATAATTATTTCGTGGTTTTATTTATTATTATTATGTTTAGATTAAATAAATACTGTAAAATATTTAAAAATTATTATTTATATATAGGATTAATTTATATATAGATATATATATATAAATATAGAAAGTTTTCCTTGATTTTTGAAGAATTTTTAAATAGCACCTAGAAGATGACACAAAGTGCTAATTCCACTTTTGAATGAGCCAAAGTACAATGAAAGAGAGTATATAAGAAGCCATGTTGGGTGCAAAGTCTTCACCAACTAATTTTGGTAATAGGTCCAATAGATTAAAGAGTGTAAGGTCGTAATAAATTAAGGGTTTTGGATATTATTTCCAAAAAGATTAAGGGCATAAGGCCCTTAGTGGAAATAAAGAGGAATTGAGCGTAATGTCATAGAATAAAGGATATAGGTATTAGCTTCAAATGGATTAAAAAAGTATAAGGTCTTCATTGGAAAAAAAGAAATTGAGCGTAAGATCTTTATAAATTAAAAGATTTGAGCGACTGGAATTCATTGAATAAAAGATTTGGATATTAAGCCCAAATAGAATAGAGGCGTAAGGTCCCCATTGAAAAAAGGAATTGAGCATATAGGTTTTTAATAAATTAAAGAAAATTACGGGAGCTTAAGGTTCTCATAAAAGAAAGGATTTGGACGTATAATGTCTATATGAAAAGGAATTAGCCGTAGGCTTCTCAAATTCAACGGTAAGGTCCTCTTAGAGATAAAGATTTTAATTTTAGGTTCACCAACTTCATTATCACATTTTATACCCTCAATTTTAGAAACTTTCGAATGCACTTCATTTCATTCACAAGGAGTTATCATTTGGCGACATCGTCTTTGAGAGTGTTTTGATAAAGTTGAGATCTTTAACTCTCTCAATGACCACCATAAACATTCTAATAACAATAAAAGATTTCCTTCTGGGAGAGTTTTTTCTTTATCACAACCCTCAGCTATTTAGAAAAAATATATTTAAGCAAAGGTTTCTTTTTTTTTGAACTAGCTAGGTTGGAAGATGAAAAGTTCTTTAGAAAGAAACAAAATACAGAAATAGTTATGTGACATCAACACGTTGCCTTTGCATGCATAATTCTTCCTCTTCAAGAAATTGTCGGATGGCATTTTGACATTCAGTTCCGGTCCAATGTTGGACTAAAAGAGATGTTTCTGAATCGAGAGCAGCCTCTAATTTAGCGCGAATTCCATGACGTACAAGCGCTTTCGTCGCCTCCAATGACTGAAAAAAAAAACAAATTTAGAAAGGTTATCTATCTGAGGTCATGCGCGATCAAAAAAAATCATTCCACATACAACAAGAGTTGCTTATTACTTGGCATCATGTATAAATTTTTTATTTTTATTTCTCTCTTTTGTTTTTCTTGTTTAGCATTTGAAGCGAATCAATTAGAAAAGGTAACTAACCAGTAAATGAAATTGATATTTGATTGATTAATAAATCTAAATATAACTATAATGAATTAAACTAATGACTAACCGGGCTATAATATATTAATATAGATAGATTCAATTCACAGATATTCTAATTATAAGATTTCTATATAGAGGCTTTGAAAATTTGCTAAGAAATTATGTGAGTAATATTAATTTTCTCTGGTTTGGATCTCAAATTTTAGGAAAGTTATTGGATTATCCGGTTTTTCACAATTATGTTGCATTAAAGCTAGTTTTAATTTTTCAGAAATTTATTTTGGCCTACTGTGTGTAACATTCAATTTCGGTAGTCTGAACAACCATCATGAGGATTTGTAGTGCATAAATATCTGGTGTGACGGTCCCACATCACACAACTTTCTCTTGTCTAAATTAAGGAAAATTGTTATGTGCTGTCACTCCAGATTTATTGCTAGATCATCTAATAAATAATATATATGTGAAATAATGTTTTCCCGGGTTGGTCCGCGTTGATTGCTGAGATTAACTCGATGTTTCGGCTCCCCTTTTGGAAACCTTCCAGAACATATATATATATATATATATATGAATTTGAATCAAAATCGTTAGAGCGAATTTTGAGAAAATGGGGGGAAAAAAAAGTAAAAATATCCATCGGTAAAGTATTAGTACTCGTCAAATAGTATTTATTCCGTCAATTTTTTTGCGATCGCAAGACTTTTTTACTATATAATACATTTATAGGTAAGCGAAAGTAAAAACGGTTGTACTTTTTTGATGGGTGTAGTAGTTAATTTCAGTTAAGGAAGATATTTTATTTTTCACTTGGCCGCACCGAGGAATCCCGAAACTCAAATTAATTATTACAGCTATTAAAAAAGAACAAGATATTTTTATTTTTTTAAAGCAAGTACCTTGGGCGTTTTTACGGGAGAAAGGATTGTATTAGATTCAAATGAGATGGATAAATAGAAGAATATTTCAGTATAGAAGTGATATATAGAAATTAGACTTTCCTTTAAGAAACAGAAGGAATATTCGAATTTCCAAAAGGTTTTGTCAGTTTAGTTCAATATATTTGCAGATATTCGGACCCTGTAACTGAACCATCCTTACTGCTTACATTTACTTTGGCAATCTTACTAATTCAATGTGTAGATCTGAGTGAATTAGATGATTTGAAATATCTATAAATTAATCTAAACCGAGAAAAACATACATACACGGCTAAAAACATCATTGGACAGAGGAAAGGCAATGAGACAAGAGAAAGATGGATTGGGGTAACAGAGGCGTCCAAGTTCCAAGAGCGTAGATTGAGATGACACGTTCATGAGATGAGAAGAGAAAAAGGAAAAAATTTGTGGGAAATCGCATGTTGGAAGAGACAAGAGGACGTAGAAGCGCACTATGAAGCCGTAGAGAGAAAGAAAAGATATAATAATGATCTCAATAAAATCACTTAATCTTCATATCTGCAATAAATTGAGGTCCAGTTGAGAAAATTAAGACAGTTCTTAGCGGTCCAGTAAATATTACGATTATTAAATAATAAAATATCTCCTTATTTCTTTGTTTTTATTTCTCATGTAATTGGAGTCATCGCAAACTATATATTTTTGATTCTTTCTCTATAATTTATTCGTATTTCAAGAGAAAAGTATTTCATTTTCTTCTTAGACCATTGAACAGAAGTCAATCTAGTTTTTCTAGGTTCTTATTTGCTTGGACTTGAACTTTGAATTAGTGGGATTTTATTCACTCTTAGGCTATAATGAATTGGACCCTTTGTGGTTGTTACTGGAGAGGGAAGAATTAAGTTTCTTATCCCCTCATCACCTATTGGAAGATTTAGGAACAAAAATTTAGTGGATCTTTGGTCCAGCAACTCCATTTTGCTTAATTATAGTATATAGTAAATTTTAAAGAACCCTTGTGAAGTTATTCGTGTTATAGATATACAATACCAATACAACAGGTTCGTCGATTAAGGAAATTGCCGGTGTGTGAAGAGAATTGGGCTTGCTGTTTGTACGAGAAACGTTTCTGGACTTCAGCCCGAGTTACGACTCTCTGTCGATGTCCAGCACCAAATCATGAAATTGTTGAATGCCCCTGCGTTTGGACCGTAGACAAACTCCAAGGAGTCATGATTAGCAACCGCGCTTTACTCAGGGTTAGTAGCCAACGTTTTAATAGGAATAAAATATTTTATCCTTTTTAGAAATCTTTGGCATTGTTCATTTGTTCTTTATGGATATTTTTTAAAATTTTGTTTTTTCAAAGGCTTAAAAACAAAATTAATTCATTCGATGGTATCTTCATTTTCAAAATTCTCCAAAAATATTAATATATCTGTCTTTCAATCAAAAAATCACTAAATGATGCAATCACGCGACATGGGACAAATTAATTAAAATCCTTAAAAAAATTACAAATATTTGGGCCTTTTCTAAAATTTGAATTTCCTAAGTTCTGAACCAAGGACAAATGAAAACAAAAAAAAAGGTCAAATTCCCAAGGCTGGGAAAATAAGAACTGAGTTTTTTAGGAATTTGAATCCCTAAATATGACGATTTTGTTTCTAGTTCTGTCCAAATGAATTTAATACCACAGAAGTGTCGTTGGAAGAATGCGAACCTGGTTTTGAAGGGCTTAATGTAATAAAAAGGAAAAATATTAAAAAACCTAACCCAGCTGAGAAGAATTTATATCAAAGGTCTAACACCACGGTGATAGTCAAATGTCTATGCTACGAGGGCTATTGGAGAATGACACGAGACGAAGGGCACAACATCAACGAGGTGATCACCATCGAATCGAGATTCCAGTGCCAAGAGGTAAGAAAGGTCAAAAGGCCAGACGTTACAGGTTCCTTTAAACTAATCTGGTTAGAAAGTAGAATCTATTTCATTGGTTTAAACCAATTATTTGGTCTTGAAAAGAGAAAATTTCGTTTCAATGTTTAGCAGCAAAAGATTTCAAAATATTTAACGTGGGGCGTTTTTCTGTCATATTTACTTGGAAATGAGGAGTTTCATTTTTATCTAGCTAAAATAAATAAATATAAAGTGTAAAATAGGATATTAGATGAATGGGAACAAGCGTGGGAAAAGCTGAGGATAATAAACTAATTTTAACAATAGGCGTGCGACAATTCCGTAAAAAATTCTAATCCTTCGCCTTGAGAGCAGGTAGTCTCGCTAAGGGTAAGTTGTTCGCTTCCCGTTCAAAGCGATAAAATTTATATATATTATATTGGCTAGTATTTAAATTTGATAAATATAGACGGGGTCTAAATGACGATAAAACTTAAAAAAAAACTAATACTAAAGGTGTTCTAGGAAATGGGAGTGCAGCTAATTAATAATTAATTTTACTAAAATATCCCCTTTTTAATGACATTATTTCAGTTAAAGAAAAGTGGATCCGAGGAAGTTTGTGGAGTGGTGCGAGGCGACACTTGGGCTGCCTACTATCAAGGATCATGTCCTGAAGGACATCGATGCCGACAAGGAGATTTAGAACTCAGAAAAGTGAATATTTCAGAAGTGCTCTACTCGGGAAGTGGATATGAAGCCAGATGTATCCGAGACTTTTAATATTTCAAAATTTAGTTATATGTAAATATGAAACATACCTGAAGAGAATTTTTGGCGATTGCCTTTGCACATGGTAATAACTCTTCAAAAAATTTATCAGGCCAAAGCACTCTGGTGACTAATCCATGTCTAAGAGCTTCAGTGGCAGTTAAACGCCTATTTGCCATTAGTAATTCCATTGTCTGAAATAAATCAATTTCTTTTGAATCCACATTTAAAAAATTTTTACAATTAAAAATATGATTCATGTAAACCTAATTGGAATTTATATAGCTATATCCAATTATGAGAGAAAGTCAGCCAAAGGAAGGAGCTGAGGAATTTAACTTTTTATTTATCCAATTACCTGATTCAGTTGACAAATGTTTTGTCAACTCGTTTTTTGTCGACATTTAGGGCACAAATTGTGCTCTTCCCCAAGACAATTAAGTCTCAAGAAAAACCGGTGGCATTTTACCATTATACAAAAATTACAATATATATATATATATATTAATAAAGTAGGCAGGCCTTGATTCGAAGTGCGGAGCTCTAAGATAACGCCTGCTTTCATTATTAATACATATAAATTCCTCTTTAATTATATTTTGCGTATATTTTGTAAATTGTATATGACAAAATACTTATCAACTGAATTTCTTAATACTTAATTGTCCTGAGGAAGGGTTCGATTTGCGTCTGAAATGTCAACCATTAAAAGGAATTAAATATATCTTTTTCTCTCGGCTGTTTTCCCGTTCTTCCAGAAACTTGCTCTCATCTTTGGATAATCATTCACAGTCACTCAAATATCATCTTCAAATCATACACTATCAATGATTGAAGATTTTTGAAATCCAGGGGAATAGTCAAGATTTTTTTCTAGTGGAGAGACATCAAAAATGTTTAAAAAAATTGTGCTAATTGAGAATTTTTTTTTTTTTGGAAAAAAAGAGTTCATTTTGCTTGATTTTGACTTTTCCATCTCAAGATGCCGGGGGGAGGGAGAGATTTTTCCGTTATGAATAAAGTTAATGAAACAGCTAGGTTTATTAGCCCGCCTACATCCTTTTATTTTTATATGATATACAACATCTTTAGGAAAAGAGAGCATTGCGTTATACCAGTATTTATCAACCTTTTTTCATTTGGGCCTCCCACCAAAAAGAACGAGAAATTTCTTATCATGTTTTTGGGTTTTTAAGTGTTATATTATATAATAATCATATAAAGATAAATTTATTCCATAGTTCCTTCTAATTTAAAAAATTCATTGTGCAATAAGAATCCTGACTTTTTTGCAGATTTAACTTAATAGTTGAATCTCTCTATGAGTTTAAGAGCAAACCAGGCTCTCTATATTGTTTATTTTGTTTCTTTTTTTTTTTTGATTTAATTTTTTCTTCTTTTTTTTTTTCTCTTAACTTTATTCACCTTTAATATTTTTTTAATTTATCTATTTATTTGTTATTTTTTTTATTTTGTGTTAATCTTTAAGAGAATGTTTTATATCTTATTTCGGTTTCAATAATTTGTTGTTTTCAAAATTTTCCTTTTTTTTTTTTTTTGATATCGCCTGTTCCTTTTTTCATTTCTCCTTTAGAGGCATGCCCCACAGTTTGAGAATCGTTGAGTTAGACAAAGTCCGCCACAAATTCTCAAAGATGGATATCATATATGTAAAAATATTTTCAAATAAAGAGGTAGAGTGTATACATCAATGGTTTATAAATAATTATATTTTGTTTGAAATTGAGTCTAATTGGAGATTATATTTATTCAAAAAATACTTTTAAAGCGTTATGACATCTTATAAATTTAATATAATATAATAATAAAGAAAAAAATCTTACCAAAGAGTTTCCATAGATAGTTGGTAGAGTGAGCACAGCCCCGCCTTCTGGGGCCTGTCCTAGTCGTGCATATGGTGTTGAAAAAGTGGCCTTGTCACTTGCAAAAACCATGTCAAAAAGTGGTAACAGAGTAACACCTAATCCTAAGGCGGGTCCATGAACGCCAGCCATCAAAGGTTTAGGAAAAGTAGCCAGAGCCCGGGCTAACTCTTTTATTCCATGAGCGAATTCCAAAGCAATCACCTTTCGCCGTTCAACTGAAAATAACGTGAAGAGAATTATTGTTTCTACTCTCCTAACAAAGATCTCAACCCTCTCTCCCACAATATATAAATCCCTTCGATTATTATATTATATATTAATTATCAGAACCCGAAAAATTAGGATTTTAGTCTTTTTGGGCTTTCTTAATAATATTTTATTATTCTGGAAAAATTATTTTATTAAATAAACCAAGTATGGAAAAACAAAAGAAGCTAACGCAAAATTAAACATAATTTTCTTTCAAAGAATAATTCAGTCTAGATTATAGATATATAGGCACAATACAATAAAATAAATAAAGTAACTAGAGACAAAATCCTACTATCTTTTTCTTCAACTTCAATATCTATAATTTTTAAAAAAAGTCAAATGTTCAATCCAAATATAGGCTTTGAGATCCCCATGATAAAAAAATTTAATAGCTCCTTTATAATTTTTGGAAGATAGCTTTTGAATGAGTCGAATCCGAAGTTATTCTATGGTGGTTGGAAAATAAAAAATAGAATAATGTTTTAACAGTATTGGAAACTTGTTGTTAGTTTTCAATATAGTAGTAGCTAGTAGCTAGTAGAAAAAGTCACATGGCTATTCTTTAAATCGATACCAACAAAAGACCCACTTCCGCTAAATACAAATAGATTTACTCCAGGTTATGTCAAATAATAAAGATAGTATAGAAATATGCTGCTGATTGACTAATGAGAGTCACATCATAATGACGTTTCAAACATAGACTGCGAGCAGAGTTTGACATTTATTTCTAAAAGTAAGGTTAAGTTAATTAATAAAAAAAGGAAAAATATATCGGGGATATACTGTTTTTTCTATAATTTTCATAAATTCACGCCTTAAAATTTATTTTTACTAGAAAATTTTTTCTGGCTCTTGTCAGAGCAATTCCTTCAATTGTAAATATTAAATTTCTTATATCTAAAAGTAGAATAGTAAGAAGGATTTATACCTTGAGAATGAAGGAGTGCAGGCAAATCAATGCCCTGGCACCAAGCGCTTGTGCCCACTGAGGAAGTGACAAGCACAGCTCGACATGTCTCATCTCGACGTGCTTGTGCTAGAGCTTCACGAAACTCTCTCATTACTCCGACATTGAAGGCACCCTTCAACTTGGTCGAGGACGGAGAGAGAATGATCTGAACTAAATGCTCGTATTTACGTACATTTAATTCCTAAAAAAAAAATTAAGTTAAATAGTTTTTGAGACCTATTCATATCCTCAACTTATGCCTCGAATCGGTCTTAACATGTCTTAGTTTATTTAACTGTTATTTTGTGAGTATATTTTGGCTTGGGGATCAATGAAGCTATGACCCCTGAGCTTCTTTTGTACCACACCAAGCACACCAATGCCCCGGATAGTGTTCTACTTCCGAAGACCATATGTCACTTGATCAACATGCAAAAATATACACAAAAAAAAGTTAAAAGTTAAGAGTTTTTTAGGTTTGTATATTTTTTGAACCAAATATTTTGAATGTATTGGCGTTACTCAAATAATCAAGATTTTGTTTCTATTTAAACTTGACTAACGATTTATGTTTTTACTTTCTCTTACTTACCGTAATTCCCGGCCCATAAGAGGCTGCAATTTTTTTACTCCAAAATGTGCCCTAAAATCAGCCTGCGTCTTATGGGCCGAAGGTATAAATATTTAAATATTGGAATGAAAAGTGGATTTGTGACAGTGACAACCAAAGTGAAAATAACTATGTTTATGATTTTAGCGAATTTCTGGCATTCTACGACGAATAAACGCTGATATATTTGCTAATTTTATAATGTAACAGTTCCGTTTTCTTTGAATAAAGTGTTATTATTAAAATAAGTAATTTTTCTGTTTGATCCAAGTATTTTTCTTAAATTCTAACCTAAAAAATCACAGTGCGTCTTAGAGGCCGGGAAATATATATAAAATATAGAGTGAGAAAGTATTGCGATCACCAAAAAAATTGATGACAGAAATACGCGTTTTGGAGTCTCCTGAGTCTAAAAAAAAAATGGGTCTTGAAAAATGATGGGCCTGTCTGTCGGTCTGTGAACAACAACTGGCTGAAATTTAATATATTTAGTTTTTTTTTTCGATTTTCTCAAAGTTTGCTATGACGACTGATTAAAATACATATATATTATTTATTAGTGTTGGAAGATTAATTTTAAAGAATTGGCATGTGTTAAATGAATGAATGTATGTAATGTTTTGGTTGATTGGTTTGTTAGGGTTCCCAATTATTTTTATTGTTGTTGTTTTTAGTAAAACTAATAATCATTTTTTTCTCTGCATTTATTTAATTATCATCATCAAAAGGCAAAAAAAATTAACTTTTTTTTAGAAATACGAACACGATTATAGCCCCGGGCCGGAGAAAAATGCACGGTGGGCCGTAGTTTGCCCAGGCCCTCTATTCCATGTCGCAGTACCAGGAAAAATCTGATTAAGTAAAAGAGTAAAAAAGATTAAGCATTTGGATACCAATTGGTCCAAATAAATATACTTGGATAATTTTTTTTAAAGCCTTTTCTGCCTTACGTGTTGAAATTGATGGAGCATAATCACCAGAAGCATTTGTTGACTTTCAGCAGCATTTTTCTTCAAATGAAAGCAAAAAAGCAAAGCTCCCCGCAAATTGTGTTTTGTTGGCACACAATTCGACATATTCAACGCTCAAAAAAATAATGTATTTTATCCTTCGGCAAAAAAACACATACTGAAAACTAAAGCCACGTGATAATGCTTTGATATGAAGTTAGCAACAATATGACCCGATGTGATATAAAACTAGTTGCTGCATCTCTTGAAAATCCATTAAAATTAATGCACACTGCCAATATTTATTACGATACTAGTAATCCAGACATATTTATTTACACCAATTGATATCCAATTGATTTTAATAAATTTTCATCGGACTGCCTGGGATCCCTACACACATCCCTTGGCTTTGAAGGTTATCAATATTGAGAATGTCACTATCTCTAATATCTCGGCCACGAGGTGGGTACCAGAGACCTTCCCTGAAAAAATTTATAAATGATTGCCGATGAGATTTGTTAAAATTTCAAAATAAAAATATTATAAAATAAAGTAAGAAACACCACTCAATTCCCCTCGGACATTTATCTATTAAAAGCCAAAATTTTTTCCTTTTGGAAGAAAAAAGATTTAATTTAAATAGGACAAAAATATTTTATTATTAAAATTAGAGAATAAGTCATTACTATCAATTTTTCTTACCTTATAGTTAGTTTGACGTACACTTGAACGTTCAGCTTTTGTTTTATGTACATCATTCGGTTCAAGTGATTTGACAAGAGATGAATAACTGTTAGCGTTAGGACTTGTTGGGAAATTTGTAGGTCCTTTTTTAGATGTTGTTCCAGGCAAATTTGGAAGAAATGGAACTGAAGGAGCTGATGTAGTTGAAGACTGGGTTCCATTTGTAGTTGTAGAAGTTGTACTAGAAGTCTCCTTGGAAGTTTTACTCTGCTTGTTTTTAGCAGCATTCTGGAAAAAATTATAGATTTTTATAGAATAATAATTGTGAGGATTGAATTATTTTATTTTTCATTTTTGTTAATTGGCATTTGTCAATATATATATATATATATATATATATATATATGTGAAGTTGGAGAGAGAAAAACAAGCAGATGTTATTTAATATAGATATAACATAACGCTGTTCATCCTCAGTAGACAAAAAACAAATTTTGTATACTAGCATCTTTTATAATATTTAAAAAATATAAGAAGGCATCTCTCGGATTGGGCTAATGAAATTCGCTGATGGAGAGTTACTGCAAATGTCAATATTTTCCTCTGAGAAATTTTTGTTTCTTTCAAGATTTTGGAAATAAAAGCCCTCTAACAGCGCAAGAGGTGAATATATATATATATATTACCGAACGAATCCCCCTTCGGATTATGTCATTAATACATTGCGCGTGAGGCAAAATCGTGTTCCGCGAAGTTAACATTCTATGGAAAAACAAACCTAATATATATATAATATTATTGTAATTTCTTTTCTTTTTTTTAAGTCTCTTCGATATCTTGGCCCATATAGACTTTTAAATGATAAATGCATATATAATATTTATTAGGATACAAATTATCCAAGCATATTTATAATTGGTCTCTTCTAAAGAGTACGCCAACGCTCTATAGCGTAGCGCGTATGAATGAAATTCTAGCAAATTAATTGGAAACAATTAAGATAACGTGTATGTGCAAAATCGTATATATATATATATATATATTTACAATTTTACCCGGTTTTATTCGATTATTCGTTTATAAGGAGATGGGAGATATTCATATATATTCTTTTATTTGTATATGTATGAATGTCCCGCATATATATATATATATATATATATATATATGGAATGATGTTTTCCGGGGTTGGTCCGCGTTGATTGTTGAGATTAACTCGACG
>JAAAKE020106741.1:0-11860 GCA_010014785.2 Anisolabis maritima
AAATTATCACAGACTGAAAGCATGCTGTAAAAACTCTAATTCTAACTCCTCCATCAAATTTAGTATGATTAAAATACCTCCTCTCTTAGTCAGTTGGTAAAATTTTCTTAAGGAATATACAGATTTTCTATCCACTATAGACTTCTATAGAGTAATTTCAATTGACTTACTTCACATATTTTTTTTCCCAATATTTCAATATCAAAATAAAATTTTCTAATCAATAAAGTTGATGATTCTTGATGAATTAATTATAAGGAAGTAACGAAGCAGATAATTAAATTAACTTTCTTATCCAATGCCGACATTTCGAGCACAGGTCGTGCTCATCATTAGGACACTATCAAACTCAAATGTAAAGGCAATTTTTATAATTATTATAATACTAGTTTACAATCTCTTAATTGTAATAATTTATATCATCATTATTATTATTTTTATTATTTTATCAGCTTTGCAGCCCGCCTTGGTTTAAAAATTTCGTGTTTCATTTTTTTATTTTAATTCAATTCACTGATTTTCTAGTGAGGTCTTGGACTAAATAAGGTTTTTTTTTTATAAAAATAAAAATTGATTGATACTCTTATTGAAAATAGCATTATTATATAGATTTTCCTAGTTGATGAGATTGCCACGACGTTTCGGCCCTCCTTATTAAATAAAGGATGGTCGGGAAGTAGAAATGAATCAGTTTCGAGGTCGCATTCTTTCTGTTCCCCTAATCTCGCCGATAGTCTCGAACTTGGGTCAGCTTTTGAGATGTAGGACTGGGGTTGTTGGTGCTTGTTTTGGTGTGTGTGTGTGTGTGTGAGTTTTTTGTTTAAGTTGATTTCGGGGCCTCAATCTGTCTACGTCCCAAGCCAAGAGATTTGCTGTTCTAGAGTTCAAGAGCATAATATATATATTTATTACTCCAGAACTCAACTTTAGATAGACATTGTATTACATTAAAAAATATTTATTCTGAGACCACCTCCTAGATTTTTTTTAAGATTTAATTTAGAAATATCTTTGCAAAATATTAATTAATGCTCTTAAAAGACATCATTTCCATTCAGACTTTCAAGAAAAATAGAAATTATTTAATTATATAAATCAGAAGGCTGGAGATTTTACCAATATAATCAAAATATTCAAAAAACAGCCTTTTATTCTAAAAAATAATTATCGAACAACTTTTTGTTATATAAATTATAATTATAATAATTATTAAAAAATATGTCTCATTTCAAAATAGTCACCGCAAAGAATTTTTAATTAAAAATTACAAGAAATCCAAATATATATATATAAAATTTAAAGGCGTTGTCAAAATATTTTTATATTTAACGACGCCTTCATATATGTATATATATATATATATATATATTTTTAGATTTCTTGTAATTTCTAATCAAAAATTCTTTGCAGTGACTATTTTGAAATGAGACATATGTCCTTGAATAAGTTACAATTTATGTAACGAAAAGTTGCCTGATAATTATTTTTGGAATAAAAGGCTGTTTTTTGAATATTTGTTTTTTTTTTTTTATATGTATAATTTCCAACATTATAATTTATATTTTTTAAAGTAAACAAGAAAAAGACATTTTATTTAGGAAAATATTTACTTTTAGAATTTAAGCACAAAAAACTGGTGTTTATTTCACCTAAACCTCTCCCTGGTTATTGTAAATTTATGGATCAATTTCTAGATGTTTGATTCGTCTCATGGCATTTTTATGTTATTTCAAGTTATTAATAGCTTGTTTATATGTTTAAGTATATATTTGTTAGATATGTTATTTTACGATTTTGATAATAAATTAGTCATTTGGCATGTAGACTAGAACGCTACTGCGAGTGAAATATCAATGTAACTTAGCAAAAACACTAACTGAAAAACTGAAAAAAGTACCGGTATACTTTCTAAACATTTTTCTATCCTATCTACTAGTATCTTGCTATTATATACTCAGAGGCTCACATCTTGTGAGAACTTAGCGACCCCGACCCGCCCGAGTTAAAACTCACATTTTTTCTCCTTTTTTTATGCCAATCTTTTTCTCTCTCTCTCTCTCTTTCTCCCCCCCCCCCCCCCCCCCCACACACATCTCGTTGATCTCTCTCTTGGTCTATAAATTTTCTGTCGAAAGATTGATCCCGATTTTAATGGACGAATTTTTAATTGAAGAAATTTCTGATCTATATTTTACATATTATTACAATTTTTTAAATTTATTTTTACATATTTTTATATCTTTTTTTTAAATTATATTTTTATAATTTTCAATTCAAAACTCCCTCTCTCTAGGATCTGCCTTTGCCATTCATTATTGTTGTCATACAATTTGATCAATCCGTTTCTCTAGATCACTATTTTGAATTTTTTTTTAATGTTAACGTTATAATTATTTTTATTTTCTCTTAAATTATATATAAAATATAAATGCGCGCAACGATGTTGAGATTTCTACGGAAATATACATTTTTTTAAAATATACATATTAATAATGTTTGAAATTTCTGTCTAACTTAATAGTGTCATCCTAACTTATTTTGTTATAAAATATTATATTGGACTTACGATCCTAGGAGTATTCATGCATCTTTGACACCTCACCTTGGGAAATTTGCCATTTGCTATTTGAGTTATGTTATGCATACAGAATGGAGGGTAGTTAAATGTGCACCAATCCTCTTTTCCTCATTGATTAAATTTATTTCTAAAATAATACAAGTTTTCCTCGACTTATCCAGTCAATAATAAAAGAGCTATAAACAGATAACGTTTATATAAATAAGATAATTTCTAATGCCCTTAAAGTTCTTAATCCCAAAAAAAAAGAATATAAAGAATAGTTGAGTTGAGCATTTCGTAGATGCCTTCTATTGTTAAACTCCCATCTGCAAAGAATTATTTAACATCAAAATGACCAGGTACATACAATACATAATTCAAAATTGTATCTTTTTATGAAACTATAATTATCCCATATATCATTTAACTCATTTGAGCCCCTTTCACTTTTGTATTATGATACTATTTATATATAAAAAATATATATTATTTCGATAGACTAAAACCAACGCTTTTAAGCCCTTTTTTCTTCGACAGATAAAAATTTTCCCCACTCTCGAAATACTTGACATCTCTATGATTGATCGTTCCAGATATAATCAAACGATTATTTTTTTGTATTCACTATTCATTGGATTAAATAAACACTCCAAAGATTCTCAATGCTCCGGAAAGATTTTTATTTCCATTTGCTCTTTGGTTCTGACTGCGAATTCTTTACGAAATAAGAAATTATTAGTGTTTTTAAAAAAAAAATCAAACTCCTTCTTCTTGATTGGGGGTCAGCATTGAAAATCATAAATATGACTGAGAGAATAGCTACATGACAAAATAAATATTTCATATTTTTCTTATTAATAGCATTTACAATATTTTTTTTCTTTGATTATATATTTCATTTGATTTATAGTCTATTTTGAAAAATGTTAAATTTTCTATCATTTTTCTAAAATATTAAAAAAACAAGGAAGCTAATAAAACTGTAAATATTTTTATATAGCCCACTTAACTCTAGCCTTTAAAAAATAAATAAATAAGAATGCTATAACACTGACAGTAAGGCAAAAATCGACCCAGTTTCAGACCAAAAAAAACTCAAACGCAACTTTAACGAGATAACAAAAGAGTTCTATTTATTATTTTGAATAACTTTTTTATAAAAAAAATTTATTATTTATCTTTTATTCTTTAATCTAATTTGGTTCTCCTAACAAACAGATCCTAAAAGAGAAAAAAAGTTTTTCAAAATAATAAATAGAAAAATTTGTATTTTTTTTTCTCTAAATAAATAGTTGGAAAGATATTTCGATTTATCACGTTTGAACTTCAAATGAAATATTACTTGAGCTTGCTGAATTTTTTCCAAAAGTTGATGTTGACTTTGATTATAAGCTATATAACATTTTGTTTCAATTTGGCCATCACTCTAACTTTTTGGGTGTTAAAAAAAATTTGTACTCTGAGTGAGTTGTAGATGGTAGAGGTGCAACGCGCATGCGCAGAGTTTGACGCGGCTCATACTCGCCCTTGTTATTGCTCATTGTTGATCCTGAAAAATTATTTGCTAGTGATCTTGTTTACTCCAACTTTTAGCAAAGGAATCAAATCTATTTTTTCAGGTAAATATAAATAATAAACTGATATTTATAATTTCCTATATTAATATTTGAATTAGGTTAGAAGTTCATAATTATATTTTTAGGTTATTATTAAAGATTGACAAAATTTTTTTCAATTGTTAATTGAATCAAACATTTGTTTTTTATTTAGAGATAGCTTTACTTTATACTCTACCTTATTTTCCAATAGTTGATTCTCTGGATTAGATTTAGACATTTCTTTTGATACATTTATACATTTTATATAATATCCCCTTTCTTGTTCCAATTATAAATTTTTGATTTTTAAAAAATATAAATGACATGGTTGTTATTATGTCCGCATTTAAATCTGACAAAAACAAACATATAAAACATTAATTAAAATAAAAAATTTGACCTCTCCTTTGCTAATCACTCTTGAACCATCGTACCCCTTCTCATCATTATTTAAAAAAGTATATTTATTAAAATTAATATATTTAATAGAAATATATATATATAAATTATCGATTTATAAATTTAATTTTTATAAAAATAAATATTAAGAAAAATAGAAAAACGCATATGAGTGGGGCAGAGCAAAGCACAGCTCTCTGGCCAGGTGGGATGGACCCATAAAGGCAAACAATCTTACTAAACTATGATACATAATCTAATATAAAATTTTATTCAGATTACATATCCGTTCTAAATATTTCCATAAATTGATATTACATGTTAAAAATCAATATTTTTTTAGAATATAAAAGCCCGCTGGCAACTTTTCCTTTAGTGACCCCTGGTTACATGCTTGAAAGCCTTCCTTTTTTATCTCGGGAAATTAAAATCACATAAGAAAATTGTGATGTGGTTTCAGTTACACCAGATTAACTTATTATTAGAGAGAGTGATAAATGATGATAAATCAAGTTGAAATTTGAATTACATTTGAAATGTGTCCAATTCAGATATTTTCCTCCGTGAATTTTCCCTGCTGATTTCCTCTTCATATCAAATTTACAAACTTATTTTTGAATATTTTATATTTATTAACATGCTTTTCTTATTTTTTCAGAGACGGAAAGGAGGATCCGGGCAAATGACAGGGATTACAATTCACAATTCAATTATGCTGTAAGTAAATTTTTTTTTACCTCTAATTATTACTCCCCATCCCAGGTCATTTTGAGTATTCTAATTTTGTTCTAGTTGAAAACTGGCCTACTTTTTTCATTTAAAAAAAAAAAAAAGCTCAGACCCAGAAGTCGTAGGCTTGGTAAATTTCTTCCAAATTGGAAAAATTATGCTTATTTAAAATGACTTGTATTTTTGGTGTTTATTTGGAGGAAAAACAAAATTTGGTTCAATCAATCAATATTCATTAAATTCTTTTCTATTTTTGAATATTTACACTTTCCTGGATGTTATGTTTTTTAGAATAAATTTTCAATTAGATTAAAATGGATTAATCTTTCCATATGTTAACTTTTTTATATTTCTAACTTCCTTCTCTCTATAATTATTTCGAATTTTCACTTTTTTAATTACCTGCCATTATATAATTTTAGCTTAGATAAATATATATATAGAGTTAAATCAGGATTTAAAGGCTTCAGGCAAAATAGCTTCCTCGATATAACTAAGAAAATAAACAACTATTTTAATTATGATTATAACTTAGGGGTAATTAATTTTTGGAATTTAAAAAAAAAAAATTAAAAATAACTCTACGTTCGAATAAAACAAATATTGACCCATTAGGGCATATTTACCTAGTGTTTAAGCGCTTTCTCAACCTTAGAATTCATTACAGGGTCCAGACAAACCTTTCGATTTCAATTAATTTTTTCGCTATTTTTGACCATCTTTCGAGAGTAAAGGATAAAATATTAATAATTCATAAACCTTAAGCTTAGGATTAAAAAAACACTCTTTAGACATGTATCTATATCTCAAAAGAGGTCGGTTTAAATTAAAACTCTTGACCATCTTAAAGGATTACTCTTTTATTTATAGACTTTATATAAACTTATGGATTCCTTTAATTTGAATGAGGGATTGATGTAATTATTTTTATTTAAAAAAATAAAACAAAAAAATTAATTAAATAAAAAATATTAAATGCAAATAAAAAAGAGTTAAAGCAGTGATGCACAACCTTTTATGTGTTAAGAATCGCAGATTATAATTTTTTTTTTAGTTGGCGTGCCGCAGTAAAAAAAATTAACATAAAGTTTAAAAGAGTATATTATATAAGGATTGATGAAATTTATAAGGGAAATTAATTAAATTAATCTAATTGTTCAAAATGTAAATCTTCCCGAATGCATTAAATATTATATTATATTTTCCAAAGTTGTCCCTTAAACCAAAAATGTAAAAACTAAATACAGCTAGGGCTGTGATAATTAATCGGTTGCCAACCTGTAGTATATGATAAGTCGCGAAATTAAAAAGAGCAATGGCAAAAGTTACACATTCTTGCAATAAATTGTACATAAAGTAAATTACTGATTCATATATATTGGGAAAAATCTGGAGTTCTTATTGTTTGTTAATTTTCGGCTTCTTTTCAATGTGAATATATATATATACAATAATGAAATAAAATATTTACTTACCTCTTTGATGCATATATATTTTTTATAAAGGGGAAACTATTTGGTGAAATGTGTTAGAAAGTGTTTGGAAATCAAAAAAGGTTGAGAACCGCTTAAATAATTAATTAATTTTTTAAAATTTTAAAAATAAGAAAATTAAAAAAAGCAATGGCCAATAATGAATGAAAAAGTTTACAAAATATATTTTTGGGCAAAAAGAAAAAAATTTTCAGAAAACGCACTAACATTCTTTTTTTTTATTTATAACCGATTTCTAAAGATTATTCGATTAGCCAGGTACAACCTTCTATATGTATATGAGTTGGGACTTATTTTATCTCATTCAGAAAGTAAATAAACATCAGGTAATCTGAATTTTATTTTAAATTTTACTTTTAAGTTTTAATATTAA
The DNA here is from genome assembly GCA_010014785.2 of Anisolabis maritima. Taxonomy (NCBI): domain Eukaryota; kingdom Metazoa; phylum Arthropoda; class Insecta; order Dermaptera; family Anisolabididae; genus Anisolabis; species Anisolabis maritima. The sequence continues at coordinate 7,153 of JAAAKE020106741.1, forward strand.
ATGAAAAATGCCATTTTTTGGGTTGATATACTCATTTCCCTATTCATTGCTCTATGGATTCTGATGCTGAAAGTAACTTAAAAATAAATAAATAAAAAAATATCTTAAGATGATACAATACTATTTTGAAATAGTGAAACAAAAAAGATTTTAAGTATGTTAGTGGCGTGTCCCAGAGCCCTTCCACCCATCACAGAAAATTACCAAATTGAAGACAAAATAAAGATTAAAATAAGTAAATTAGAAAAATATTTAAAATCCAATTTCGAACAAGAAAAATGGAAAATTTCAAAGAAAAAAAAATTACAACATTCAACCCCTCTCTACAAACAATTATCCTCTGTTCGTTAAAAGCTAAAAAAAAACAACCACATTCTTCTATATCTCTTTACTTTTTTAATGAAATTTAAATATAAAGATAACCATCACAATCAATTGATTTTTACTTAAAAAAACATTCTGACAGGACCGCTGTTAGCTGTTCATGATCAAACCTCCATTTTAATTTTTTTAAAAGTCAGTTTTGCCACTCAGCATTAAAGAAAGGTGTAAATATATTCCATCGCTTTTGTATCAGTATCAAATACCAGAAAATAACTTTCCTGAGAAGGGCTTCACCTTTCCTTCTCTATCAATGTTACATAATTTTTTCCATAAATCTGAATCTCACTTGGGATCCTAAAGCCCCCTAAAATCCTCTCAACTCTTCAAATTTATCTTAATAATTATCATTTTTGATCAAGATATAATTTGATATGAATATTTAATTAGATTAAACAGACATGCTTCAAACATCGAAAGATCACTCTTCCCAAATGCAGAAATTTCTTAAGTATTAAATAATATTAAGATCTATATCGATTGGTTCTTTATACTTTATTTGCAAAGTCAATATTTATTAAGGATTGATATTAGAAGTCTAATTTAGGTTAGGAATTGAAGTTATTACAGTTGTTATCATTAATAAATACAATAAATAATATTTTCGATTTAACTGTAGTTTATTTGTGTTAAATACAACTTTTCGGCCACTCATTCTTCAGGTACAATTCACATCTAATCACAAATACTGTTACATCTAGAAGTCTTTCCCAAATGTCAGTCACGAAGGCAAAATACCCGGTCGCAAAGAAACTAAAAAACCTATATTGTTTTTATTAATTTGAGTTTTGCATTTTATTAAATATTTTCGCAAATTTTATTTTTTCTATTTTTTTTGTTTAAATAATATTAAATTAAAAATTTTTGAACATTAAAATTGTTATATTTTACCAATAACCCACAAAAATTTTTACTTGGTCCTACAAAATTGTTTGGGAAACGCTGATCTCTAGATGAAATATTCTTTGTGTTGATTTGCAGACCACAGAATGAATGGCCACACTCTATTTAACTCAAATAAATGATAGTTAAACGGAAAATATTTATTTATAATCAATTTTTAAACCCATCCGCATTTCTGTAAATCAAACCGCCAAAAGATATTAATTCCCCTATATAGATATAGCCTGGAGGTATTATAGGGAGACAATTATATTCCAACATCCCCAAGGCCAATATTTTATATTATAAGAGTAAACATGTAATTATTTATTTCTATTTTTTGAAAATAATACATTCGGTTAAAATATTAGATTAGAGATTTCAACTCAGATTTTGAGTCCAGAAAATGGACAGTATATATGTCTGTGTGTGTGTGTGTGTGTGTTTGCCTCTGCCCACTGTAATATAAATAAATTTGTTTTTTATTTACAGAACAACTACATCAAGACGTCCAAGTACTCAGTGCTGACGTTCCTACCTCTGAATCTCTTCGAGCAGTTCCAGCGCCTAGCTAACTTCTACTTCCTGTGCCTCCTTGTGCTCCAGATGATTTCTGTTATCTCTTCACTTACACCTATCACCACCGCGGTCCCATTAATTGGAGTGCTCGCCCTCACTGCTGTCAAGGATGCCTATGATGATTTTGTTAGTATTTTTCAAATTTTATAAAACCTTTTTCTATTTAAATTTTCACATTAAAAAAATGTATAAAGGTTCTTTCTGGACAAAATTATTTAATTTTATGTGTTTTTCGAAGTCTCTACCTTTTTAACAACAAAGGTAAAGATGAGGTTCAACCCAAAATTGATTTTTAATAAAATTTGGCCAAATAGACTTTAATCTAAGCCCAAGATACACTCCACAGGAGACCAATTTGATTTTTAAAGGAGACAGGCTAGGATTTCTTATTTAGACTAAGTTAATGGCCTTTTAGGCTTCCTCCATATGAATAGGAGTTCACTTTTTCAATAATAAGGATTAGATGTCACAAGAAGAATTTACATACTTTGTGTAATTATTATAATAAATTGTCCAGGCCTGTAAATAATAAATCCATTACAATTTTTTCTAAGAAAAATGGGTGTTTAGGATCAATACTAGATGATATTAATATCATTTTTTTTTATTATAAAAAATTGTAGCGCACTTTATTTATTTACATTATACATGGACAATTTATTAAACATAATAGGCACGTACCCAAAATTTTTTTACTCAAACCAACAAAACCTTTGCAAAAGTTTTCACTTATTTGCAATTTTATAGACATATTTTTTTGTAATAAATCTCAAGTAAAAAAATGCAAAGTTGATTATTTAGGTAGGAGGTGGATGGAACGAGTCCCACTTCGTGATCGGTAATTGACCTTTCTAAGCACTGAAGTATCACGTTTCAAACGTTGACAACAAATTTCCTTGTTTATTAAAATTCATTTTTGACTGAATTCTCTCTTTTCCTTCATTGTTAGCTAAATATTTATTTGAAAAAGAAATTCCCAAACAGACTGTTTGTCTAATTGTTTGGGAAACATTATAAATTATATACAATTATGATAGTAATTATTTCAAAGTGTACTTAATGAAAAAGACATCATCCCATCGATGCTCCAGGCACATTTAAAGAATATCGTTTTTAGGAATAGCCCCTCGGTCCTTATTAGAAAAATGATCTCCAAACAAAGGCTTTATCAGACAAAAATAGAAAGATATCCAGGAGATCCAGGAGAATTAATGTTATGGTCAAACCCTATAGGGTCATTAAAATTTTTTATCACATATTCTCTTTTGATAAGATTATTTATTAATTTAATTCATTTCTTAAAAAACCTTTAAAAAGACATCCTTTTATACTTAAAATTTGTCTCTTAGGGAAATTTGTCAAGTTATAAAGTGCTAGTACTTTAAAGTGAATATATTATTTGTCCAGAAAAACTATTAACTAAGGGTGAATTTGTTTTAAAGCAAGGGTGTCAAACTCAAATGAACTCGGTGACCAATTTAACATACAATTGAATCTCAATTTTAGAACTAAAAATGCTGCACCAATCAAAAGTTTTCGATGGGTCGTCCCTCCCTTTTTTACAAATTATATCTAAGAAAAAAAATGAATAAAATTTCACTACAAGAAAAATTTTAGCTATTTGGAGTGTGGGGGGGGGGGGGGAGGGATTTTAAGCCAGTATGGGAAAAATATAAACAGAAGAGAGCTCTAAATAAGGACTGAAAAATTTCGAAAAAAAATTGGAAAAAAAAAGAAAATTTTTCTCGACCATTTTCCTCTTTTCAAATTTTAGAATTATGGAATTTCTAAAATACTGCAAAATTTTAGATAACTTTCTCTTTGACATTAAGGGGCTAAAAATTGTTGGCCGTCAGTTTAACGTTTCGACACCAGACTAACATAAAATCCACTTAGAGCATAGATTGAATATAAACAAATGACAAGATCTCGAAAACTATTTTATTTAATTAATAAAAAATATTTCACTCTTATTTTTACTTTGATAAAATGATTTAGAGCCCAAATAATTTTATATTTATGCCTAGAATTATTATGTATATATGAGAACTAAGTCAAGGATAATCACTCAAACCATGAAAAAGTTGAATTATTATTATCATATGATTAATGTAAAATTAGTTTTAAAAAAGTAATTTTTGAAATAATTTCTCTTTCTCTGATTTATATAAATTAGAGCGATTTTTTAGTATATTTATTAGTCAAACTAATATAATTGTTTTGTTTTTCTTTAGCAACGACATTTGAGCGACAATCAAGTAAACAATCGACACTCGAAGGCTCTGAAACATGGACGCCTGTCAGATGAGCGATGGGCCGACGTCCAAGTTGGCGATGTAATTCGAATGGAGAATGACCAATTTGTTGCTGCTGATGTTCTCTTATTAACCACCAGTGAACCAAATGGCCTTTGTTTTATAGAAACCGCCGAATTAGATGGGTTCGTAATCAATAATTTAATTTTAATTATAAAGTGACTCGCAAAATGGAAAAATAGAAATAACACTCTTGAGACATGAGAATATATATGCCTATATTAGATCGTTCTGAAAATTCATTTATTTATCTTACGTCATTTCACCAAACCAAAAATAATAAAGAGCTCTTGCTTCATGATCTAAAGGTAAATGATTCTCTTCCCTCCCGTTCTGTGCGATAAAATTTATTTAAATTATATTTAATACACCTTAATATAAATAAATATGGACGAAGTGTATATGATCTTAGATACCGAAAAATACTTAAATAATAAATAAAAAAATTTAAGTAATTTTTTAAGTAAATTGGATATGAAGAAATTTGTTCAGAGACAGAATCCTAATCAGAGACCAATCGATTGTTAAACTAAATAAAATATTGTTTGAAT
>JAAAKE020106752.1:0-17395 GCA_010014785.2 Anisolabis maritima
CTTCTTGACCCAGACATCCAAGAAAGTAACTCCTGCACTACCTCAGTGCATAATCGGGAAACTTCTTTATACAATTAAGGCGAGCCTGCAAATTCAACTATGATCAGCGCCAGCTTTCAAGGAGGCCTCGGATGTCAACAGCAGAATCTCACCGTTCCAGACTCTCAAGGACCTAACACCAGTTAAGCCCATTCAAATGTGTAACATGATTCCTAGTTGATTCAAATTATATAATAGTTAAATACAGCAAAATATAGCGAATATAGATAACTCTAAATTAAAAGACTTCATACTCTTAAAATATCAGTGATATTATAATTAAAAATTGTCAATATTATTAATAAAATCATTATTATTTTTCTAATATAATTTAATCTATTTTTATTTACTAAGGTTAACCCAGAATAACATTACAAATGTATAAGACATTAGAATCGCAGATAGAGTTGTATATCACAATATAAAATTATATATAGCATATATAAAGTGTATATAGATAAAATAATGCTCATCAGCACTTATATGGCAATATCTTCAGAATGAATAAAAATTATTTATCAATTACAAGTAAATAAAATAATAAAATATTGGGAATCAACGATCTTATTGATATCGCTGACCCATAATACAAATATAAATAACAAACAAGCCGAAATCTTATAGAGTAAATTTTTTCTTTAACCCCAAGAAAATTATATTTATGCAAACATTTTATTATTTAGAAAGTTTTTAAATTTTATAATTTTCATTTTATACGAGATGTTATAAATGGTCTAATTGGATCTTACAATTATGCAATATGACCATCAGTATTTTGTAAAATAGACATATAACAATTGCTAAGTCCTATGCAATCGGTCTGATAGTCGAGATCTCTATGAACATAGGTCTTAATGAAGCATTTTTCAGCTACCAGACGTTTACATGTATTGTCTACTTTCATCAGAACGATGGCTCCCCCAAAATCGAATCCATGCTTTGTCTCTATGGTATGGGCACTTAGGGCCGTTGAAGTTTTTTGTTCTTTACGCTTAACTCGTGATCCCTATTTCTCTCAGAGAATTTCTGACAAGTCTGGCCCACATAAACGCTGGTGGGGTGAGGGCAATCCAGGCTCTAAATTAAGTAAATAACATTATATTCCTTATGTTGGGCTATCCTATCTTTAGTTAGTGAATAAAAAAGATATGTGCCAGATGCTGAGAGCGCCGTACGAATGTTATGATGTTTAAAGATGAGTGCTGATGAGCATTATTTTATCTATATACATCTTATATATGATATATATAATTTTATAATGTATTATACCACTCTATCTGCGATTGTAATGCCTTATACATTGAATCTGCATATACTGTAAGTTATAATTCAAATTTATTTTTTAAAGTTGTTGTGTTTTTTAATTGTATTGCTCATTTCAACTCTAATGACGGCTCTATCTAATTCAGGGGTCTCAAACTCGCGGCCCCCGGGCCAACTGCGGCCCCCAGGACGATAATTTGTGGCCCGTCTTAATATGAAAGATTAATGTTAGTGCGGCCCGCAAAATTGATATGAATGACACTTGTTGTGTGCGGAGCTGAATGAACCAATCACGGTCCTTGTTCAGAACAGTTCAGGTTTAATGTTATATTCATGTTCAGAAAGTTTAAGGTTAAATAACTATTAATACAGACATTTGAAACTGAATAAAAATAATTAATTTCTCTAATCAGCCAGTCAGTCAGTTAATATGTGGTTTCTTCAGGCGTCTGAATCAGCTGTATGATCATTTTTAATTTTATTTGTTTATTTAATTCATTATTTTGTGTTAAAAATAAAGGCATTTGAGAACATTGGAATGTTTGATCAGCGCTTTTCTTGTGGAAATCCTGATACGGCCCAGCCTTACCCAGACTCTGCTTCCAGCGGCCCCCAGGTCAATTGAGTTTGAGTCCCCTGATCTAGTTAAAGCCGAAACATTTCATTATTTTGGGAGAGATGGATAGATAGATCGATGACTGTTTTCCTCGCTTTTCACATATCTCTGATCTGTGTACAGCCACCCATCTCATCGTGAAGGTTTATATTCCTTGAGGATTTCAACATTCTCGGAAATCGCATACTCAAATATGGCCAGCGTCTTCAAAAACGAATCAAGCAATTAACAATCTACATCATAAAAATTCAAAAATTCATTAATAGACTCTATTTTTTAAATAAATGTAAATCATTTGAATTAATTCCTAACTTCATTAATTATAATTTTAAAAATCTGTTCGATCTAAGCACACGTTCTCATTCTAATGAGATTTTTAATGTGCCGAAAAGATTTAAGCAGTCTTTCTTGAATCTAGAAATTAAGCATGCATAAACCTATCTAAAAGATTTGAATGGACATGTTACACGTATATCACGCGTTATAAGTGATATTTTGGACAATTATGAATACCAATATTATAAACGATAGTTTACTTCGATAAACAATAACTTATATCATAAATTTCACCCCAATATTGTAAAACAATTGACTCTTCTTAACAAAAAATCCCAACCGCTAGAGTCTCGAGTTATCAATTTGACTGATTAAATAATACCTGATTATCTAATTAACACCTTAAATTTCGATCCAAAATTTGTACCACCTATACAAAACAAGATGTTAATGCACCAGTTGGAGTTATTTAGCTTTGCCCGTTGATTACGGGAAGGCGGGTGATCTCGCCTGTTGAAACAAGCTGCGTAAGTTGGTCAATGTCTTCTTTTGATATCATATGATTCTATTAGTAATTTATTTTATTTTTACTTGCAGAAAAACCAGACCTTACAGTTTACATACAGATTTACAGATTCAAATCAGACTTTATACAAATTCAAACAGATTCCTTACAATTTAAGATTTACCGCTTTATAGTTTACAGTGTATCCGTCAGTCAAGTTCTGATATCTACAGATCACTGTATATCCATCAGACCAGTTCTGATACCTGAAATCGAGAAGCCAGCATTTTAAAACGTGCTGTTCAAATACCCGGCACCGAGCATCAGTTAGTTGCATCTGGGATCGAGAAAATCCTCCCCTCACTTCTGCAAGATAGCAGCATTCGTCTCCGGCTCGCAGATATTTATTCACTTAAATTGGTTTCTTCTTCAATTTGTTCTTCCCGATTTATAGATCTGTGCAAATCTTAATTTCCCCAATTTAGGTATATTTAGATTTAGAGAAACTCAGGCAAAAGATACAAACTCAGTTAAAAGATATTTTCGGTGAAAAATATATTTTCATTTGAGCGGCAAGAGGTTAGTGAATCCATTAAATTCTGATAACTATATAGTTGAAACTCGTTCTTTGTTTCCTGGTGATCTTGTAAACTAGGAATTTAGCTGTGTATTTTATTTAAATAAATATCTCGCCTTGTGTTCAGACATTAACTTTGTTAAATTTAGTTTTAATAAATTTTATATATTTTTGTTTGGAAAAACGAGTTTTATTTAATTGTTTTCTGTTCTGACTTGCCCTAAATAGAGGATTACAGTTTGTTCAAATTTTAAGGAAAATCTAGAATATTGAAATTGTTTAGATTCATAAGAGTTTTAAGCCTGGACAGAACCTGCAATTAATTTTATTTAAAAATTATATGCACATATATTTCCTTGTGCGGAAATATCATTCGGATTTTTATAAAAAGAGTGGGGTACCACGCGGTCTATAAATTCACTCTTAAAACTCAAAACTTTATCTTTGGAAATTTCTCTCCCCTTTAATTGAGCGAGTCTCGAATATTGTGAAAATTGTTTGTAAACTTATACAGGTGCATGAGGAAAAATTTCGAATCGTAATTCAACTAATTTTGCCGTTGCAATTGCCGATGAGTGAGCCGGTGCATTATCGTGATTAAACAACACTTTTTTTCTAGCCAAATACGGTCGTTTTTCCTTTAATTTTTTATGCAGCTAGTCCAATAGTACTCTCCTCTCCTGTGATTATTTTGCCTTTTTGGAGATAATCTATAAAGATAACACCCCGAGCATCCCTAAACACAGCGGCCATAACCTTGAATCACTTTTGCTTTCTTCGGTGCAACCGGCTTCTACCCATTGTTTTGATTGAATTTTTGTTTCGAGGTGTATCCACGTTTCGTCAACAGTAATAAATCGACGCAAAAATTCAGTGCGATTCCGCGACTCAAACAGTACTCAGAAGTGGTTACACAAATTCCTTTCTGATCATCAGTCAGCAAACGCTGCATCCATCTTGCTGGCAGTTTTCTCATATGCAAGTGTTCATGTAAGATATGACCAACACGTTCTTTTGATATGCCAATAGTGTAGGCTATCACAGGCACCTTCAATCGACGATCGTTTAAAACGAGATCTCTGCCATCTCTGTATTACTTACCTCACTTTTGAGACCGCCCTCGTAGGAATCTTGACTGTAAGCAATTCTGATACTTCTGAGGAGTTGTTTTCATTTTGGCCTATCGGTAAGTACCAAATTTTACATACTCTTATGACATTGAAAATTTGGTCGGGTACCATAGTAATTTTTGCCTTAAGTTTTAAATACAGGGTAAATTTTCTCGTTACAAAGGCGCCCAAACATCATATTAAATGGTTTTAATTGTTAACATATTATTCTTGACATCTGAATATTTGCAGGGAGAACAAGGCGAAAATTATAGAATTCTTGGAAAGAGTTTGGAATTTATTTTCCTTCTTTTTCCTTCAGAAAATAAATAAATATATATTTACTTCAAATAGAAAAATAATCTAACTTTAAGATATTATAAAATTATCATATTTAAATATAAATAAAAGTTCTTAATTTATCAAACAGCCGTCATTTTTTTTATAAAATTCAAATAAACTTTCTTTTATCTTAAGCCTTAAATTTGTATATATTAATATATATATGGAATAATGGTGTCACGGGTTGGTCCGCGTTGATTGTTGAGATTAACTCGAGGTTTCGGCTCTCCTTTTGGAGCCATTTTCAAGAGTGTTGGGGTAGGAAGTGATGTTGGAGTTGGTTTGTTTTCGGGGTCGCAATCTTGCTGGTCCCCAAATTTGTTCGGTGGATGTGAATGTGGTGGTGGTTTGGATTTCCCTCTAAGATCTAGGGCGGGTTTGGTTGGGCGTTGTGTTGTTGGTGTTCTTTGTTTGGGTTGACTTCGAGGCCTCAATCTGCCTACTCCTCGAGTCTGAATGTTTGTGGATGTCTCCGAGGCTTTTATTTGCCTCTGTGTTCTAGGTAGTGGTTATTTGGATTGTTTTTAGGAAGTTTGGTTGGATGGTGTGGTGACGGTTTTCGCGTTAGTTGGTTCGGCTCTGTTCCCGGGCCAGCTGTAATGCTGGATCCATATTTTATCCATTATCATATATTGACACAAAATATCCTGTTCATTACTGTATACTTTATAACAGCTCCAAACAGCGCTCTGAATCTTCGACCCGTTGCTGTTTTTGGTCCAGTGTGAGCAAGCGCGGCACCCACTTTGAACACAATTTTCTCATGAACAAATGTTCATGTGTGTGTATACACAGCTTTCTGAGAACTTTAAGGTGTCAGCTATCTCACGCAACTTCACTTTAACTTCCAAAACGATTTTGTACACTTTTTTATGTTTTCTGGAATAACTGCCGAATTCGGGCGACCAGAGGTTTCAGCATCATCGATGTTTGTACTCCCACGTTTAAACTCAGCAAACCAACGTTCGAAGATTGCTTTCGATGGAGCAGAGTCCCCTTAAAACTTATTACGCCATTTCTTTGCTTGAACAGTATTTTTCTCATCAAAAAACAGTGTTTAATCACCACTCGAAATTCCTTTATTTACATTATTTTGAAAATAACAAAAATAGCCTCATTAAAACCACTGTAACTTATAAATTGATGGTTGGATTATAACGAAATGTTGATACATAACGTTTGAAGGTTGGTACCTTCTAAAAATCATATGGATTTTTCATTAAGCGCCATCTATGTGTCAGCCTCGGGACTTATTGAGTGATGTGTTATCCATATGATTTGTGAATTATATTTATCCTAATTTTCGATTCATTTAATTTATATTTTTACAAGTATCTCTAAAATAAAAATTAATATTATAAGTATCAGATTGAATATATCTAGAATCAATTGATGAAAAGTCTATACCAAGCCTTTATACTTCACCAAATACCACGACTTCTATATCCAAATAACGGTATTTATTTTTAATTTTTATTATTATTATTATTGGGATGCCTTTTCGATAATTAATGAATTGTCAGTTTTTTCAATTTTAATTTTTTCTCTTTTTATATTTGTTTTTACTTTCTCTTTATTATATATGAAATATATAGTATGGGAAGTACTGTGATCGCAAAAAAATTCCGTTAGAATTTTTTTAAAGGTTTTTGATATTGTTGAATGCATTGGCAAATATTTAAAGCCATGTGATTATTCATTTCCTTCATTTCAAAAAGACAATCAAAGAAGAAAATTTAATCATTCTTGGATTAAATTCTATAATAATTTGGCATATAATCAATTAAAAAATGGAGGCTTTAATTCTTATTATTTGGACCGTACAGGTCCACCTACCGGGGTCCCCGTTTATTTACCCGAAGTGCTTTCGTGTACGGAGATACACACCTCAAACCCAGCCAACCATTGGCCATAGCCATTTATCGGTACCCCGTGAAGTTACTTTATTTCCTAACTCTAACTCCTCCTCCTATATTCATTTCTTGCTAGCTAACTACTCCTATATCTAATTCCACCCGATCTCTTTATTCCAACCTAACCTATGCTTGGGAGGATGTCCTAGTTTGAGGAGGAACTCTCTCAGCACCGGCGTGTAGCCTACTCCTTGCGAAGAGTGCATCAATGAGAGGGAATCCTTCTTCTCGTAGAGTTGCTTGAGTGCTCTATTGTGGTGAGATCCAATGTTCCACTCCAGGGCATACTTGAGGATTTGTTTTCATTAAATATTTTTATTTAAGGAGGCTTTAATAAATTTTTTTTTTATATTAAGCTGAAATTAATTCACAGATAATAAATTCAACTTTTAAATTAATTTATGGTATTTTTAAAAGAAGGTATTTCGATAATTATATATATTTGTTAAATATAAAAATGTTAAAAATTATTATAAAGCATTAATAAAATAAATATGAAAAATATATAAAAATAATAAGTAACCTGTTTTTCTTCCCTATTTTTACAGGTAATCCTCTTGTTTAAGTTTAAATTTCCCTTTTCTCAATTCTGCTTCGGTTCATCGTCAAACTAATAGACGACAGTTTCTATAAACAGCTGTAAAATTTTTTAATATAATTTAATATTTTTAATTTGAGAAAATTTAAGGATATTTTTGTTTTGTTATTTCAAATTATTACTCTTATTTTGATAATTTTTTTATTTTAGTGACCAAATCCAATAGAGGCACTAAAATAGCCGAATCGCTCAAATTGTAGCTAGTTTCACTTTGGAATGCAGGTCCTAGAGCTTTGAGAAGTTTCGCTCTCACTTGTTGTTCACAGCTTGGACTATGTAGTCATTTCCCTCAGTTAGAAATCTTAAGGATTTCACCATGTTTGGTGAAAGTTTGATTAATAATTTCCCAGTTGGAGTTATTTTCTTTACCCGTTGTTTGCGGGAAGGCAAGTGATCTTGTTTTTTTAAACAAACTGCTTCAACATCTATTAAAAATCAGTCAGACCAGTTCTGATATTTACAGCCAGTCTTTATCAGACCAGTTCTGATATTTACAGACCGAAAGTCAGCATTTGAACACGTGCTGTTCAAATATCCAAAAGCACCAGTTGGGTTCGGCTTCGAGTAATTCCTACTTTCATTTCTGCGAGACACGGTGTTGCTTTCAGCGCGATCAACGGCATCTATCTCCAACTCCTAGATTTGATAACTATTATATATTTCTTTATCTATTATTTTCGCATTTACTAGTTTTATGCAAAATTGTTAATTCTCCTAAATTTAAATTTAATTAGATTTAGTACCCAAGCAAAGGATACAGACTCATAAAAGATATTCTGAGTGGAAAATATTTCTTATTTGGGAAACCCTTTCAAATGGAATTAGTTAATTTTTATAATTTTTTCAATGAAGCTGAAATTCGTTCCTTGTTTGCCAGTGATCTTGTAAACTAGGAATTTAACTCTGAATTAAATTAAAATAAGTTTCTCGCTTTTCATTTATATATTAGTGTTTAAATTTAGATTTTAATTAATTTTATATAATTTTATTTGGAAAAGCCGGTTTTATTTAATTTGTTTTCAGTTTCAAATTTTTCTTGCTTGCCCCAAATAGATAAACATCGTTTATTTAGTTTTTTAAGGAAAATCAAGAATACTGAAATTAGTTATAATTCCTAAGAGTTTTAAGCGTGGTCAGAACCTGTAAAATTATACTTCTTAATTTCTTCGAAATTATATATATATTTATTTCTTTGTGTAGAAATTTTCGGATGTAAAAAGATTGGGGTACCCCGCGGTCTATAAATCAACCCTTAAAACTCAAAACTATATGAAAAATTAATATTAAATTAATTTTAAATTAAATAATTTTTCTTCTCTCTTCCGCCGTAATCCTCGCAGCTTCTCGGAAATCACCTCGAAAGTAGAGTAGAAAATGCTCCTTCGAATGATATAATATTATATATATATATTTTTGTGTATTGAAATATACAACCACTCTATCTGCAATTTCATTGTCTCCCCCCTCCCCCGTGACCGAGAGGTTAAAGATATTGACATTGTCAATGTTGATACCCTTAAAAGTCAAGGGGTCTGGGTTCGGATACCAGGCAGCCCGATGAAAATTTATTTAAATCAATTAGATACCAATTGATATAAATAAATATGCATGAATCATAATAATGGTTAATCCTATCTACAGGGACTTCTTACTCATATTTTGGAGAAAAAGCGTGGATGAACCTATTTTAATATATATATTTAGCAAGATACCATTTAGGTTGGCTTCTGTTTCGTTTTTAAGTTTGATTAAGGACAATTCCTCCTTGTATGATTTTTTGTTTCGTAGTGATGCGGAGAGCCTACTTTGCAACTTAACGAGGGATGTTCGTACCATTTTAAGTTCACGTCTCTTTCAGTTAGGCAAATGGTCTACTAACTCTCCCTCTATTTTAAATAATCTCCAAGAACTAGTAGTTAAAACAATTAAATGTGTGGGTTTTGGAGATTCATCTTCCATTTTAGGCCTAAGAACCCTATTCTGGATTGTTTTTCCTTTAGATTTTCCATGCCCATTATTGAACAACTTAGTCAAAGAGCACAAATATACGATCCAATAGAATGGTTATATCATTGTATCATTAAGATTAAGATTATATTTCAGAATTTTTGGAAGTTTAAGATTAACGCACATTATACAACTTTGTCTTACCTAAGGTTGGAAGGCAGGTGGTTGGAGGCAGTTGGTGAGTGCTCTAGGTTGGTTGGCTTGCTAACCTTCCTAAGTCCCTACCCAGCTGTCTCAAGTCGAGCCGGGGACGTCCACGCAGCACCACTGGAAATCTCACCTGAGAGCTACACCCGGCAGGCTAGGTATGTCCCTTCGGGTCGAGTTGAAGAAGCTCTGTCAACTAACCCCACCTCAGGGTGAAGGGCGCCGAAATTAAGGGGCAATGGGAACAGACCGGCGGTCTAGGGTTACCAGCCCCTTTCCTCTTTAACTTACCCCCAAAGAAAATTGCCTCGGATGGAAGGGTCACAGCCACTGCTGGAACTTCGACTGGCGCGGTCTTCAGCCCCGACAGCTCGTCGCCGCAACTCCCTAACGATCCCTCCCCATTCCAGGACGTTCGACGAAACGGTGACTCTGACTAGATAGACGGGAGCAAGACAACACACCATACGACGACGACCATTCAGTTGGGCACCGCTATCCCTTTGTTGTTCCGGTTGTCTATCCGCATTGCGTGCAGTCGTTCGCATCGGCCTGCGGTGTTGAGACCCATATTGGCAGGATGCACAAAGATCTTGTCAATGCGGCTCTCGTCGTACCAAAGAAGGTGCTCCGTAGGCTGACGACAAGGGAGGCGGAGGCAATTCATCGATGCGGTGAACGCTTCATGAATCAATACCTACTTCCCTTCTTTCCTGGGGCCTGGGGTCGCTCAGGTCGCAACGCCGGAGACAGGCCTACCGAGATCTAATGGAGATGCGAGTAGCCCAGTTCGCCAGTGAGTCGGCCCCCTCCGGCGCTTCGTCCTCCGAGGGGCCGCTGCCTGCTTCCACTGCCATCTCCTCCCGTCAGCGTTCCTTATTCCTTTCCGGGCCGCGATTAAATCCTGCGATCCTGGAGGGGTACATTCGTGTCTATCTTCCTGATCTTGTCCCTGCTATGGGATGGTGCATCATCGAGTTGGTGGATGCGGTTGAGGCCGCTTTGGCGGGGTATCCCAATGCGGGTTAAGTTTTAGTTGCCTGGCTGAGGGCGGTATTCCCGCATTATAACAGCAGAACACCCCATAGATACCCCAAACTACGTCCTCCTGATCCTACGAACTCGAGAAGAACTGCAAGCATATGTGAGTATGCCAAGCCCCAGACAATTTGATCTAAGGGTAAAAGAACCAGTGTCGCTCCCTACGTCCTGGATCCTGAGAGCTACAAGTGCAACTTGAGGTTCTCCCTGGAGGAGGTTTCTTTCTGAAGGCCAGTTGTTTCTCCTCTGTACTCGATGAAGCACACGTAAAGACGCCTTTTGAATATGGCCATTTTGAACAACTCAAAGGCTTTTGACACCATCTCACGTGGTGGTGTTACACATTCGCGAAGTGAAGGACTTCACAAGCGCTTTGTCCGATACCTTAATAGAATCCACGGATGGGCCCAGACGTCTTTTGATGTCCTGGGAGATTTAGGGCGGTCCCCCAGATGCGGAGTGTGCGTCAGGGTGATCCCCTTTCGCCCATCCTCTTTAATCTGGTGATGGATGCGGTCCTGGCCAGTGCCGACCTCGACGAGGGTTTGATCTTGGTGACGAGCGTGTCCGGGTCTTGGCATTTGCTGACGACTTAGTGCTCATTGCTGAGACGGAGTCGGCCCTACAATATAATATCTATATGTTAGAGGGCGCAATGAACTGTTTTGGGTTGTTCCTCAATTCCGACAAATGTAAGACCCTGTCCGTCTTGCCTGCTGGCAAAACGAGGAAGGTCAAAGTGATAGACGAACTAATGGTGGAGCTCCTGGCCGGTTGCGGCCAATTAGGGTAAATGAGACATGGCGGTACCTAGGTGTGCTCTTTACACATTCAGGTCTTCTCACGGTCTCCCCTGACCTGAAAGACGCCATCGCTCCTGTTCGTCCCTGGGCTCACGTTGTCTCGACTTTCTCGTTTGGACAAAACACCTCTCGCCCTGGCCCCAAGCAAATCTCGGAAACAAAGCACGGAAATGCCTAGTCAGGAATGGTTCCCAACTCTATTCCAAGGCAAAGCGTGAGCGATACTGGATCACGCGTCTCCACTCCTCTGTGAATGGCAAAGAGCTGCGCGGAGCTCC
This sequence comes from Anisolabis maritima, assembly GCA_010014785.2. Lineage (NCBI taxonomy): Eukaryota > Metazoa > Arthropoda > Insecta > Dermaptera > Anisolabididae > Anisolabis > Anisolabis maritima. Next base: position 11,515 of record JAAAKE020106752.1, read on the forward strand.
ACTCCAGTGGGTATCCACCGCCTGGATAAGGGAGCGCGCTGATAAAGTTTCTGCAAGAGACTATGTTTAATATATACGCGTATGGGTTAACTCCTTGTCCACGCGTGTGCGGACATCTCGTGGAGCAAGGCATGGTTCGGTGGATGTTCGTTGCAGACCCGGATGTGGCGCAACAGATACTGTAGCCCACATACTGCAGTCATGTTGGTGAACACACAACTTTCGCTTAATGCGCCACAACGCCCTTACGAAGACAATAGCGACTAAACTCTGCTAGTGAGGTTACAATGTCCTGGAGGAACCGAGCATTGCAAATGGTGATGCGTGGCTCAAGCCCGACATCGTAGCGTCCCGCAACGATTTTACCTCTATCCTCGATGCGCAGATCATCTCAGGTGCGATGGATTTTGAGACCGCTAATGAGACGAAAAGCGCTAAATATCGGTCCGAGTCCATCTTTTCGCCCATACGCGCTTTCACTGGTGCGGCTGAGGTCCCCAGTCAGGGCGTTACACTAATCTGGAGAGGCGTGATGTCCCCAGCTTCGGTCATTGTCCTGAGGGGCCTTGGTATCACCAGAGCAACCATTTGCGGATTGATGACGAAGGTACTTCAAGGCAGCCATACTACTTTCAATCGTTGGGGACGCATGACCGGGACACGACAGACCCGTAGGTGTGTTTCAGATTGCGAGGCCATTGACTCCGGTCCTCTTCGGCGTGGGCGGCTGGCAGAACGGGTGGCCCCTTATCGTCAGGGAAGAATGAGTCCTCAATGGTGGTGCCCACGTGCTGGCGCGGTGTATGGCGACGGCCTGGGGCTGGCGACGACGGATGATGTACGTGGGAATGAGAATGAATGTATGGTCGTATGAATGAAAAAAAAAAAAAAAAGAGTACGGTTGGCCGATTGGGACCCCTGTCTGGAGGGCTCGGCAACAACAACAACAACATCATATTGAAAGGTGCCGTTGAGGAAGCCGAGAAGGATTTGGTGGAGATGAGGCCGTCGAGTGGTTCAGGGGGGTCGGCTAGTTGGACGGGCATCTGCCCGGAATAAGGGTGCTGGAAAAAAAATTGGAATGAATGGATATGAGCTTGTGTATGTACGTCCGTTGTCGCTGGCCCCGGGCCTGAGCCTTCTCCCCCAGCCATCGTAGTTACCGCCCTTAGTGGCATAAGACCGGACTGTCCTGCTGCCGAAACGTGGTCGGGGTGCCAATCGGCGAGTCAGAGAATCAGCCGGATTCGCGGTGGGGCACCGATCGTTGACATTCTTCTTTAAAAACAGGAGTTGTCTCACTAATGTAAACTCCCCAAGAGATATCCACACAGTGCCTCTTGGTGTATAATGAAGGGATATTTTAGTATAGGACGATTTAAAAAATTTTCAAGCAAAGTTATAGTGTCATTGATTTTACCTATCATTGATGGCGCTCCCCCACACACACTGTGAGTTTGCTACAATCTAATTTTAGATTTTCTAGGCATGATTTTACTTTTTCAAATATGTCAGATTCTCTTGTTTTACCATGCAATGACTCCAGACTAGCAAGTTCTTCAAAGACATTAAAATTATCATCAATTCCTCTTATAAAAATGTTTAACTGTACATCAGATATGTCAGTTGATTCAAAGCTAGAGAAAAGAAAGTAGAAGAATGAACAATGTCTTCCAGTTGCTGGTATACTACCTGAGAGAGTTCCTCGATACGTCTCATAACTGTCTGTTTTGATATATCAATTCTGCTTACTTTTCAATACCTTTATTATCAAGATGGGGTGCAAATATTTGGAGACAAGGCTTAACAATTTCTTCTCCATCAGAAAAATGTTTCTTTTTTTCCGCCAATGCTAAAGCAATTTCATATGATGCTTCTATCAATGCCAAGTCTTCATAACTCACTTTAGCAAATATATTTTGTCTTCTTCTGATTTCTTCTTTTTTTTTAGTCACATATTCTTTTTGCAACTCAGACTCAAGAACAAACTTCATTTTTTCTTCTATGTTAGTTTGATGCTGTGTTTTATAGTGTTTATTAAGATCATGTCTTCTATTATTCTATTATGTGAAAATGTACTTTCACAAACAATGCAAAACGGTTTTCCTGATGAATCCGCTATAAATAATAACTCATTTTCCCACTCTTGATTAAATTCACGCCTACTATCACTTTCTGCGCTTCTTTTGGTTATTTTATTTTGCACGGTAATGGATAAAAGAAATTTAAAAAACATAGAAAAGTACCAAACTAAAAAAATGTTGAAAAAGAACAAATAGATCACAATTACTTACGTCGTATCACAAAATAAAAAAAACAAACACAATGGAAATATAGTTAAAATGTGATATTTTTAAAATGTAAATTATTAAGTTATTTCAAACAAAAGATAAAATTAGTTAAAAATAGGATACATAGTAAGATTTCATTAATAAAATGTAAAATAAATTTTGATAATTTTAAACTATAAATTGAAATTGTAACAACTGATATTATAAAAAAAGAGAAACTTAACTTGAATTGAATTTATATATTATTATAATTGAGTAAGTTACACAAACTATAAAAATAAATTTAAAAAATTCTACAAAATCCACGATATAAAAAATACATATAAGCACAAGGATGCAATGCGCTACTTGTAATCATCAAATGCGCCACGGTTTGGCCACCTATGATTTATATATATATATATATATATATTCTCTGAAGTATTGCTTTTTAAGAGAAAACACATAGAATCGACAGTTTTGATAGAGAGAGAGAGAGAGAAAGAGAAAGTGCTATTTCTTTCATTTTGAACGTGTGTCTGTATGTTTGTGTCATACCGTTTAATCCATTTTTTACCTTAACCGAAAGCTTATTTCGTAGAAATTTTTCACTAGTCGTCGGATCTGACACTACTGGGCATTACAATTTCAGAGACTGTTGACACAAGTTGAGAAATCAAAATCACATTTGCATTATTTCTCTTTGTTTCTGTCTACACTTTAATTTCTTCCTCCTGCTCAGGAAGAGAATCAGGGAAGTGAAAAAGTAATAGAATTTTTTTTTTTTTAATTTTTTAAAACTATCATCTTAAATTAAAAAACTTTTTTAAATACTTGGTTGAAAATGACGTTATGAAATTATTTATAGATAGGACATTAGCCATTCAAAAAATATTTTGCGTAATATTCCGTTTTAATGTAAATATTTCGATATCAGTGAAATGACATCATCTTCAATAGAATAACGGTTACTTTGCAAATCGTCATTAATTCCATCCATTATATAATAAGAGTAGTAAGCTAGCTCCATCAACATAAATTTTATAATCATCATCATTATATCGAAATATTTACATTAAAACAAACTATTACACAAAATATTATTTAAAATATTATTTCATTGGCTGACGTCCTACCGATTTTAAATAAGCCGAAATTGCTGAAAAAATAAGCTTTTAAATTATTCAAAGTTTTATATATAGTATATTTGCGCAAATAGCAAATAGAATTTCAAATGGAAAGAATGGATGGCAGGATTTATTTTAATTATCTCCGATGGCCGGCTGATCTCTGTAATATATAATTTTGCAAAAAAAAAATATCGTTTATTGAATTTTTTTTTAATTTTTGTTAAGAACTTATAATAATTGAGTTGACCTGCTGGTAAGATTTCTTATTCAGCATCCGCACTGACAAACTCTCAAATGAGATTTTCTTAATCCAATTTCAATGGTTTGAGTTTGATTACGATGGTGTTTTATCGCAATGATACATCAAAGCGCCATGTTTAGATTCAAAATTAATTCGCAATATGGCTCACCTATCTAGCTTTAATCAGAAGCTCAGGAGGGAGCTTTTTTTAATTTTTTTCTTCCTCCTTGCCTAATTAACTTGCCAGATTGACAGCAGCCTCAACAGCTCCTCTCATATCAGGAGCTAATCGCAGCATACAGAGATCAGCCGGCCATCGGGGATAATTAAAATAAATCCTGTTGCTAAATTAATTGCTCCAAGTCGGCTCTCTCGTAAACTACGATTAGTGAAGCGATGCTAATTAGCATCCAAATAGTATCTGCGCAAGAGTAGCATTCTACCTCTCTGCGTCTTAGCTGATCTGAGGCACCCTTCCGGAATATCCCATTTATAATGGTGGGAGGAAAGGTCCGGTGCCGGAAGATTAAGGGTCCGTTAGTAGGAGGGAGAGAAAAGGTCCGTTGGTCGGAGAAAGTCCATTGGTCGTTGCCTAGTCAAAACATACAACCTCCTATCCGTAATCTATATCCTCACCACTATTTCAATTTATTATTCAACAGCAAACATTCACCATAATATCAACATCACCGGCATAATTTAATTTCATAAAACCAATAGGAAAATTAGAAAAAAAGTTTAACAGATGATGGCTTGAACGCGTTTTATAATTAAACTTCTCAAAAATATCGACAAAATATTTATTTATTTTTCTTTCTCTTACTTCTCGATTGATAATAAACAATATATATATAAATTTATTATTTGTCAACATTTTTTGTGGTTGAAAATGTTAATAATGGTTATGTTGGACATATAATTTTTTTTATAAAAAATCATTAATAAGAAAATTTTATATGAAACTTTTATTTTGAACTTTCTTGAATGGAAGATACATATAAAAACAATATTCTTTTTATAAAATTAATCACTAATAACTAAATATATTAAATCATCGCCCTAGAGAGCTATTTTATCTAATATAATCACTTATATAATAATAATATATAATATAATATATAATATAATGCCTTCTCACACGAATAATATAATCGCCCTCTTTAGCGCATTTTCCATTCGCATTTAGTGATTAGGCCATCTGGAGGATGGAAATTTAAAATTTATTTAATTTCTGGCAAGATATAAGATGTAGCACTCCTGTTCCAGAGAGTCGAGTAATGACACATAACTTAGTTCATTTTATTTTTCATATATTTAATTTTATATTTTACTTTTTAGTTTAAAAAAAGTAAAAAAATTATTTTTGTTAATTTATTAAAAAATTATTTTTGTTTTTTTTTTAAGGTATTTTTTTCGCAATAAGAATTATATAATTCATATTGAAATTTTATTTGTGTATTTTTTATTTTTTAACAAAGTTATATTTTTCCAGCATAAATTTCTTTTATTTACAAAATCCTTTAAATTCATTCTATAATACAGCGATAGCCAAATTTTCAGACCTCACGGACCACTAAATTCAGAAATTGAAATTCTGTGGACCACTCATAAGAATTTTTTAAAAAGATAAATAGGTTTCGAAATTAGGGAATCAGGGAACTTCCATTTTTTTAATATGAAATGCATTTATTGAATATAACAAAATTATAAATGCTTATTTAACTATAACAAAATCTTTAAAGTTTTTAATATTAGTATAAAATAATTCAAGCTTTTACATTTTTAGTGCGATATTTGTTCCTGTTTGAAAGAGATTTTTGGGTCTAATGACATTATTACATTATAGTGTACATAGATATAGAAGACGGAATGTTTATTTCAATTTCAATATTTATTTCAAACCGAGTTTTAATTGTGTCACAGCTCAGTTGTCTCCAGAAAATGTTAAAAATGTAATTTTTAACGCAATGCAACTTTGTAATTTTTAAATGAATTAAAAACCTATAAAAATTCTCATTTAAAATATAAGAAATTCTTAGAATATTAGAGATATGTGAAAAGAGAGGAAGTTAGCCAGTAGGGTAGCATTTATGGAAAAAAACTCCCAAAATATGAGACATTTCGGCTTTAATTAGATAATGCCATCATCAGTCATTCGAGTTAAAATGAGCAACAAAATTAAAAAACACAACAACTTTACAAAATAAATTTAAAATAATAACTTACAGTATATGCAGATT
>JAAAKE020106763.1:0-17394 GCA_010014785.2 Anisolabis maritima
AAATTTTATTTGTTTTTTTTTCCTGTTGTATAATATAAAAAAAAAGAGTTCTTTTAATCGTTCATCACTTACTTGTGATATTTAGAGTGAAGAAGATATCAGTGAATTAAGTGAATTTACGACATTGTATTTTGTATGAGTTCGAAAGAGGAAGCAACGCATCGGTTGCATGTGAAAATTTTTGGGCTGAATTTGGAAAAGATGTTGTAAATGTTCGTACCTGTCAAAGATGATTTAGAAAATTTTGTTCGGGGGATCTGAGGATCAAATCTGATATCAAAGGAGGTAATCAATCTGGACGACAGTCCAAGATCGATAATGATGTTTTACGGTTCATGTTGGAGAATAATCTATATTTATCAAGTAGAGAAGTTCGGCATCCATCATACAACTGTTGGAGACCAGATTAAATCTCTTGAATTTATCAAGCAAAGCATTTGGTTCCATACGAAGTGACTGAAAATAATTTATCTGATCGTATAAGAATATGTTCATCACATCTCATTAGACACATTGTGGAGCCGTTTTTGGACAAACTGATTACTGGAGATGAAAAGTGGATTCTGTTTGAGAATATTAAGAGGAAAAAGCTTACTGCAAATCTGGAACATCATCAACAACTCTTGCAAAACCAAATATTCATCAAGGAAAAGTACTACTCTGTTTGTGGAGGGACAGAAAAGGCCCATGTATTATGAGTTACTAAAACAAGGAAAAACTGTCATTGTGAATGTGTACTGTAACCAGCTTGATAAATTGCATGCAGCTATCAAAGAAAAAAACGCCAGCATTACCATCCAGGAGAATGATGATAATGATACCATAATAATGCTGGACCATATACAATCGTGACACTACGAAAATTTAATGCATTGGAATGAGAAGTTCTTAGTTGCCCTCCATATTCATCTGACATTGCACCAACTCATTACCTATTCGCAAAATCATTTAACAGGAAAAAAATTTAATTCTTTCGAAAGTGTTTCTAATGCAGTTTCTGGCTATTTTCACTGCAAGAACGAGAACTTTTACAAAACAGGAATTGACAGGTTACCTGAAAGATGGCAACAAGGTGTTACAAATAATGGAAATTATATCATTGAATAATATTAAACATATATTTTTATAAATTGATTCAAATGTTTTCTTTAGAATACGACAGTACTTTCCCTCCAACCTAATATTTGCCAAGAAGAATTGAATATATAGTCTGCCTGTCACTACTTGGAATTATAGTCATCTGCCCCCTATGATATAGTATAAATTTTGTCAAGTCCTAAAAATTTTATTTAGTCCTCAAGCGTAAAGATTAGCTCAGGTAGAATGAGGTCGTATCATCCTTGTTAAGATTTTAGTAAGGTTTTCCTTAACAGCTTAAGGCGTATGTCGGGATGGCTAATGCATCGTTTATCCTGGTCATGTGTTATTGCGCGCAACGTTTAATCATTTTCTTTTGATGGAAATATATGAAAATATTATTTGTTAATGAGCATATATTTCTATTTTTTTCTTTTCTTGTATTTTTGTATTTGTTTTGTTAATTGTTTGTTGTTTTGTGTTATGTAATTTATAAATTTGTTTTTGTTTAATTGGACCTAATCAGGATTTGTGCCTCTAAGTAGATCGTAAATAAAATTATTTATTTATTTAATTATGATGATAGAGATTAATTATTGCTAGCCAGGTATATAACCAACTAATATCTATTTTACAACATTGTAATTTGCATTGGAAGTGTATTTAATAATAATATGTATTTTTTATTACAATGTATGAAGATGGCCTAGATCTGAGACCGAAACGTCAGCAGTGAAGGCAATGAATTAAAATAAAATTGGCTGCAGGTCTTGGCTAATTTTTTGACTCGATCGCCATCAAATCGACAACGACCACTCTTTGTTAATTATGATACTCCAGGTGAGAAGAGAGCTATCTGACTTGAATTTATCCTCATCAAAATTATTCATTAGTATGTGAACTGGCCTTGGGCCTTGTGGAAGAAAGCCAATCGTTTCCCCCCTCTCCCCGCTCTTTTTCCTCGTGCCAAACAGATCTGAGCCAACTCTATTTAATAAATTTTATTATTATATTGTTAATCTGGGACGAGCAGTCTTAACCCCTTGGTGATACTGGATCACATGACTCTCGACCCTTTCAGCCAATAAAGTATAAAAATAGAAGCCTAGGGTAATTTTTTACTTTGTTTTTACAAATAAATCGCTGATTATATTGTACTGCATCAAAATGAGTAGTCCATTAAGTTTTATATAAACCATTGACAATTTTTATTATTCTTTTCCGCACCTGAAATCATATAGGCTTTTATATAATTCTATTATTATTTATTCCGATAGAGATATCGAATCATATTTTATTTATAACAATTGAAAGCCAATTGGTTTAAATAAATTTTTTTTGGTTGAAAATCCGAAATCACATCTCTTGGCTGTTAAGCCTATCACAATTAACAATGTCAACATCTCTAGCCAAAGCAGGCCTCTTTCTAGTAGGGAACAACCCTCTGGTTATATAAGTAATAAATTAATTATATTTTCAAATATTTAAGAAATATAAAAAATATTTCCTACTTGTTGTTATTTTTGAGTTAATTAAGAAATAACTGCAAGTATCTAATAAAATATTGTCTATAACCTTTAAGGTATTGAATAATTTATCCGACTAATAAATTGGTTGGTTCACTGATTTAAAACCATTGATCTAAATTTAAATTTCTTTTTTAAGGACATATTAGTGAAAATGTATTATTTTAGTCTTTTATATTATGAGAAAATAAAGGAGATATATGAGGTTGGATGATTAGTATACCTTCTTATAAGAAGGTAATGAAATAGAGCCGTTGTGGGTTTTTTACAAGGGCACACCAGGCGGTGGCAAAAAAACTTTTAAACTGTCGCCGTGACCAAAAAGGAAAAGGATTGAGGGTTTAAGGGCTGCCGTTAGTAGCAGCCTGTGTCTCTCACTCTCGTCCTTTTCTCTTTGGGTGCACACGTGTCACGTGCCGAGAACTCTCCTCCATCATCACCCGGATCCTGACAGTGCATCTGCCGCTCCGGTTGATTAAAAACAATCGAGCTGAGTTAATAGGAGCCGAGTCAAAATTGCATCCAAGTAATCGAGTAATTTCACATTACATATGCAATAATTTGATCAATTTTTTTTATTTTTTGTTTAACCGGTTGTCCCACCAACCGCTCTCAATTATTCTGAACATTCAAATCGCATTCATTACACCGAGTGCATTGGCGGCAATTTGGCGAGTAATCGGGTTAAAAACCGCCCGTAGCTAATCAGCTGATTAATAAAACAAGGACTGATCGATCTCTCCTCTCTCGGTTTGGCTATTTTAGTATCATTAATCATGATGGGCAAAAGGTGAATTGTTGCATTTTTTTTTTACTTTTTTTATTCTTTTTGGCATCTCTGCCATATAGTCTTTTAAACAAACACAATTAGATTATATCTGATACTTGTTATCCAGGCATATCTAATTATACCAAATGATATCCAATTGGTTTAAATAAATTTTCGCAGGACTGCCTGGGATCCAAACCAACATCTCTTAGCTTTGAAGGTTATCAATAGTAACCTCTGGCCCACTGGATGTGGTGTATTGTTAATGGTGTAATTTAAAATGCATTACTTTTGAAAAGTTTTGTTTCCTATAGTGTAATTATTTAGGTATATTTTTAAATGAATCATACATTTCTCAAAACAGAGAGAGTTTGAGAAATAAATATAGAGTTTATGTAGTATAGTAGCACAAAAGAATAAATCCCAAGCGAATTTCTACTAACTAATTCAATCCTACTTTCTTATGTACATTAACGGCCTCATAAGAGTGACCCCTCATTGCTTTGGGGATGATAGTACTTTGCACTCAATTAGATTGGAGGTAATATCCTTTTCGTCTAGTAGCCAGGAAGTTGTGTCTTTCATTAACATCTCGGTCGTAGAGAAATGGAGATCTCTAAATCATGTCAAATTGAACTCCCAAAAGACACAATGTTGTCAAATTTCTAGAAACAAAACAAATCATACTCTTCTCTCACCTAGAGCAATAATATTCTAGAGTTCAAGGACTTGCTTTCTGTTCTGGGAGTGAAAATTTCCTCAGATATTTTGCGGAATGACCATATTTCTTCTATTACTGCTAAGAAGCTTGCTTACCTTTTCAAATTGAAACGTTATTTCTACCCTCATCAAATCTATCCTTTTACAAGACAGATTCGTACATGCCTCAAATTTGGATTGCTCTCTCTTTCCCTAGATTCGTTTCAAAGGCGCGTGAGGTCAGAATGATTGGAGAATGGACTCTTACTTGATCCCAGCAGTCATTGGGCCTTAAAAGAAGTATCTCTGCACTAATACTTTTTTTACAGATATTACAGTGATCGATCCTTTACCGAAATAAAATCCAATATTACTCCAAATGCGACGTTTGTCAGAAACACAATAGAGATATTGTTAAACTTGTGCCTAGTAGAATTAGTCAGTTCATCTGTAACAATCTTTCACCCCCTATTTTTCCCAAAATTTATCATCTCCAATTACTTAATTCTAACCTGAACAAGTAGTAGAGTATCTTTTAAAATCTTCTTATATATTTTCCACATTCTCTCTTAGTCTTATTCTTCCGAGCTGCAAGTGAACATTGGTCATTATAGATCTTTTAGACCATTTTCAAAAAAGTCTCAATTCCTCTAACATCTCGATCCCGAGGCTTTTTTTAATTATTATATGAGTTGGTATTTTTTTTTGATTTTTTTGGAGGGGAGAGTTCGGTTTCTTGGATCATATTCTGAATTTAGGACTCCCAAAAAATTACAGTCACAAAATATTATAGACATTTTTGGTTTAAATAAAATTTTTTCAACTTTAAATTCTTTTATGTTAGATGGTTTTCCACTCTCAACTCATGAATTAAAAAATATTCCTAGAGGAAACCTTTAGCTGGAAGCAATTAGGGACCCCACTTGTATTGATTATAAAGTCCATTTGAGAGATCCGGAGGAGCTTGTTTGATGTCACTTGGGTAAACTCCTTTGTTACAAGATTAGAATCAAACCTCAATGAAGCACTTGGAAGGAAATCGAAGTGTTTAACTTTATTTTCTATTATAGATTATTGTCTTCTCTGCTTTTAAAGTCTTTGAAATTCGTTAACCTAGGAAAAGTGTAGAAATACTGTTATATTTTTTTTTTATTGAAAAATATTAAATATTTTAAAGAAATTTATCTTCATTCTAAAGAAATTAAATTAAAATTACTGTCATAAATTTACCAATATTATATTTACTAATTTGTTCTTAGTTAAAAGGATTGGATTTTTTTCAAAAGTATCTTTTTGTCCCTCATCAAACCATAATAATATAAATTCAGCCAATAACTAAAATAATTAGATATAAACAAATCTTTTGAGATGTCAATATTCATTATACGACTTATTTTGAGGGCTCTATAGTAGGTGTCGCCGTTCTGCACAGGAAATAGGTGTTCGCATCCCGGACATGGTTAGATTTTTTCATTAAATAAGGATCCAGGTAGGTGGGCTTATAGGGCCCAAATTAAATAAAAAAAAAAACCATCTATTTTATAATTATTTTGCAACTTCAATTGTTTGATCTTCAACGGAAATAAACGTTTTGAGGTCCCATGATTCTAAAAAAAAAATAGACCTTGCAAAATCAGACCATTTTCTCTGTGTGTGTCTGTGAATAAGATTTTTCAAAAACGAAAAAACGTACAAGGCTGAAATTTTATATTTAAGATTACTCTAGATACTGTAGAATTTTTTGTTTATACACTCTACTATACTATTATCTATAGTATATCTAAATAAATATATCCTACTTTTGTTACCTTCATTTCACGAATTTTGGTTTTGTGATATCTAAAAATTTTAGGATTTATTCTTATTCATATTTAAGTTTTATTATTAAACAACAAAATTAGATTATAATTATTAACCCAATATCTCCTAAATTTCTTCGTTTAATAAAGATGTAATTTATTAATTGCAAAAAACCGAGAAATAACCTAATGTAAATTGTAACTTGAAATATTTAAGTTGCAGCAGATTACATTTATTTTTTGGTGATCAATAAATACTCGTAAAACTATCCAGAGTACAAATATAATAGAAATAATTTGACAGATTTTATTCATATTTTTTGAGCCCCATTCAGTGGCCTTGAAATTAGAGGTGTGACATTATTTAACGTCCATAAATTCAAAAGCCAAACGATATAGTTCCGGATCTCCAGTCACTTTAATAAAAATTTACTTAAAGCAATTGGTGAAGATACTAAGTGATATAAATAATTAAAATGTTTATATGACAGTGTTATTAATATTAAAAAATAGAATAGATAATGCAGAGGTTCTCAAAGGGCGGCCCGCAAGAAGAAAAGAAATTGTTCCTTCCATTTGAAAAACACCTCTAAAAAAAAAGTAAAACATATTTCAGATAAGAGAAATTTTCTCCAAAGCAGAATCTTTTTGACTTCCCTAAATATTTAGAATTCTAAAATTGTCGCGCCTGATCAATGATTTGGCGTCCCCTGATTTCAAGTCTATGAGGCCGCAAATGTTGAAAGACTAAATAAAATTTTATTTATTTTAATTGAAATAAAAAAAATTACTGGGAGAAAATAAAAGCTCTCTCTTTATTTGCTTGTTATCTGTTTGTTTTTTTAATTAATTAGAAAAAATACCAAGTAGAAATTTTCATGACGGCGATAAGTGAATCTTTACATACCTCTCTTGAAGTAAAAAATGATAGATAGCTTTTACTATCTCTAGAAAAATTTTTTTTAAATTATTATTATTATTATTTTCATTACCACATTTGAGGCTTACTTTGAATTGAAGAGATAGATAGAGGCTAGCGCCTCGAATCCAATTGGCATGTAGATTTAGGGTTGATTCAAAGTATTTCTCCTGGAGGGCAGGGAGTTGGTACCCCTAGGGGCACATCGATCCCCAACATCCCGACATCCCGACACCCCCCAAATAGCAAACATCCCGGCGTGTGTCCGGAAATGGAATCGCGCTGGACCGATTCGGACGGAGCGGTTAATTGCTCGCCACCTGAGCGAGTCCCTTTGGGGGAGGCGAATGGAACGGAACAGGACGGGACGGAACGTCACAGGCGTCACAGACGTCACGGCTGCCAAATGCCAAACGCCAAAACGAACGAACCAATCCCAGAGAAGGATTATATAATCACAAATTGAATGAAACCGAGGGCTTAACCCTTTGCTATGGGCTCTGGTTTTAATCCCATCTACAGAAGAATCTTTCTATTTCATTTCAAACAATATCACCATTAATGACATCAGAATAAGAAAAAATATCTTTGAATTTTCAGATAATTCAAACACCCTGTAAATTTGTGTTCATTTACTAACCTTTTAAAAAATGAGTATTTAAAAGCTTTTCAAAATACATATATACGTATATTACACTCATAATTATAAAAGAAATAAACCATCAAACAAAGTATATATTAATTTTATTTTATTTCGGCTACTCCACAACTAGACAGGAGCTCCACTCTCTGGATTCCTGTCGTTTAAAAATTCCCTTATAAAATAATATTATAGTTTTTTCAAGGTTTCACAAATTGATTCCTATTCAAATTTATCATTTCGGATGAATAAATCTAAACAAATAGTATGACATATGATTAGGCGAGGTTCAAATAAAAAATAGGCTAAAATTACTTCAATTTTTCAAATAAAAAAAAAAAAAAAAAAAAAGGATGAAATCAGTAAAAATACATTTCTTTTAAAGAAGTGATATATTTGTGGTATTTTACCTACATTCATGTAAAAAGATATGCTGTTTGCAGACTTCTCTTCAATTATAAAGGAATTTTAATAAGATCTCACTTTGTAAGTTTTATTAAATAATACAATTATATCATTTGTAATTACATAATGAAATATGATTCAAACTAAGTTTATATTTTAATTATTACAAAGAATATTTATCAATCGAATAAAAATTTAATTTAATCTCTCACGTTTTAGAATGCCAAAAATGTAAAAAACCTAATCTTTTTTTTAGATTTATTTTAATTTATATTTGTAGAATTCCTTCGATGAAAAAATATCTTTATAAAATTTTTGTACCAAAAGGTGAATTGAATAATACTTTCATATATTAGGTTTTGGAGCAATTGAAACAGAAAAAGAGAGCATTGGAAAGCAAAAATTTTGAGAATGATAAAGACCATAGAAAGATTAAATGATGATGATGATTGGATATTTTTTGGAATTACAAAACCTCAAAAGTAATAGCCCTTCAAATAATAAGAAACTGAAAAGATTTTCGAATTTTCTTCTAAAATACAAAATTAAAAGTGACAACGAATTATTTATATAAAAAGGAAATTCTTTTATTTCTGTCCTAATTAGGAAAGAAGGAGGGCGCAAAATAATGAAAATAGTGTTAAAAAAAAGAAAATAAAGTAATATGAATATTTATAATATAATTGTGTAGCTTAAGCTGCATTATATTTTTCCAAAAATGTCTATGTGTAGTATGTGGGCTATAAAGTATTAAACATGAGAAGAATAGTGTTAAATTTTATGTACTTTGACCGTAAAAGCAAATTTACAACCGATATAAAGTTAAAACAATAGTGGGAGGAGCTATTGTTTTACATAATCATTAGCTATGTTAACCTTTGAGCTTTTGTACTTTTACACAATGAAAAATTTAAATGCTATTTTAGATTTTGTGAATATGTATAATCATATACATATATAGACCTACATAGAACTATAGGAAATTAGATAACAATAGAATAAACCAGCATAACATTTTTAAAATTAAAATTAAAAAGCTGAAAAATAGTTTATAGGAAAATACTCATATTTTCAAAAAAAAAAAAAAAAAAAAAATTACTCTATTTAAAAATTTCCAAATATCCTGTAATTCTTCTTTCAATTGTCTAAAAAATGTTATATAAAATCTTTGAAAAATTTCAATACTATTTATTAAAAATGAATCTAAATAAGATAAACTAAAAAATCATTAGAACTAATAATAATAATATTTTATAAAAAAAAGAGAAAGGAAGAGATTCATTCATATTTTGTTCCTGACTTTCACTTGAAATCTCTTAATCCTTGTGTGATTTGTTCTTACTAAATCCATCTCCATATTAGTTTGGATATATGATAAGAACTCTTCTGCTTCAGAGTGCAAAGCTCTGAATGGAAATTAAATTTAAGTCGCCTCTCTGAGATCACGTATGGAGTTAGGGAGTGGGAGAGTGCGATATGCGCTATTCAATTACTCTGTCCTAAATATCTTACTGGCATTGTTGGCCTCTCAACTTTGATTAGATCCTATTATAAAGTAAAATTGATTAATGGAAAAGGAAACTCTATAATCCATAATTGTAAAATCAATTATGGATTTTTAACTTTAGGTAGGTAAAGTTTATGTAAATGCAAAAAAATATGCTACCAAATTTTTTTTTTTTAATCCCTGAACTATTTGAATAGTTGTGGAATGATGTTTTAGTGTTAGTGTGTATCTCAATGGTAATTTTTAATGAACTTTGTATACAAACAGACATAATTATCGAGATCCCAATGAATTTTGGTAAAAATCGGTCCGGGAGGAGGGGAGGGGCAAGGGAAGAATGCAATATTCTTTCTTAGTTAACGTATATTTTTTCTTTTTCTTACCTATGTATGAAACATATAGTGAGAAAGTATTGCAATCGCAAAAAAATTCGATATCAATAATTCAACGAAAATACATTTTGAGGTCGCCTGAGTCTAAAAATGGGTCTGTCTCTCTGTGAACAAAATTTTTCAAAAATAGAAAAAATATACGAGGCTGAAATATTATATTTTATTATATTATATTCGAAAACTGACCTTCTTCTTCTGAGTAAAATGGACCACTGAAACTAGCAAAGAAGAGCGGAGTAACGCTTTTAATAAATTCCTTTAAAAATTTTTGTTGTTTACACTAGGAAAATGTCTTTTTTGGCACAAATAATCTTCAAATATTAAATACTTAATTATATCGTTAAAATTTAATTTATTATTTTGTTTAAATGACCTAGGTATTTGAAAAAATTGCAAAACGATACAATTTTCTTTTTGGCCCACAGTGATATTTTTTAGAGTATTTTTTATACTCAGAACATCTCACAAGGTCTTTTTCAGTTGGAATCGATTTTTTTTGCAATCGCAATACTTATCCTTATTATATATAGGTAAGTAAAAGTAAAATAGTTTATCTCTTATCCAATTTTCTCCTTTAAATGATTCAATAATGAATATGAACATAATTGAAGTGTTATTGAATTTATTCTAAACAAACAGGTGATCAATATTTGCTCTCCGTGACAGATCTGAATTGTTCAAGATCAGTATTAAATCAATATTTTCTACATTTATATAGACTTGTTTGGAATATGATTTTTTATGATATAATATACTTATAAATATTAAAGGGATATATTATTTCTGAAAAGATATTGAATATATGTTAAATTTTTCTCGTAATATATTAGATTAATATTTTTTTTTTTGTTATTTGTTTTTATAAAATTTAATTCGTAAAATTAGCAGAAATATTTCACGAACCGTTAGAACACAAAGCCTGAAAGTTATTAAAGGGTAAATTGTATTATATCAAATACTTCGCATTGGTATCGAATGGGCTTGAGATCGTACAGGTGAAGTATAAATCAGGGGAGTATCTGCTTCAGTGGTTTATTTTTAAAAATTACGTTTACAAATGAAGTTAGAAATTAAAAAAAAAAAATTATAATAAAATTTTGAATAAAATTAAAAAAAAAAAATGAATAAGAAATTCTCTAAATATATATACTTATATATAATTTTATTAAATTGAAATTTAGAATTTATTAAAAAATAAAAAAATTTAAAAAAATTGTTTATATAAAATTTTTTTACATTAAAAAAAAAAAAATAATTTAAAGGAAATGGAATAAGGAAAGCGCTTTACGAAATATTGATGTTGATCGTCGTTGGCTGCCGCGAAGTTGTTGATGTCTCTCTCGGCGATGAGGCCGTCGAAGGGATTGGTATGCTCGACAGCTGATCGCTGAAGTTGGTTTATGATCCATTGATGGTCTGATTCGATGATGTGATCCGACCGGCCCCAGGCCGTCAAAAGGCTTTTCTATTTCGGGTCTGCCTCGAAGAGACCAGTAATTTGAGAGAAAAGGAGGTGAGTAGGGGGAGTTGAAATTTTATTAAAAAAATAGTCATTTTCTTGAATTTGTCTAAAATAAAAGAATATTCAATAAAATTCTTTATTTAAAAATAAATATAAATTTATAAATTCAAAAAAAATTAAATTTCCCTTTTCTAAAATAAATGAAAAAAAAAAAAAAAACAGCAGGTACAATGTTGTTAATATTAATAACCTTCAAACCCAAGGGGTATGGGTTCGGATCCCCGGCAATCGAATAAAAATTTATGCCTGGATCGTAAATAAATATATTATATTCGTTTAATGTCTATATGGCCACAAATGTGAAAAGACAAAAAAAATGTCGTTAGATATTTAAGACTTAAAATATTACTTTAAGTCAAATGTTTGATGATTAATTTCTCCATATACCGGCAAAAAATTTTTAGAATACGAGTCAATTGTTTGAAAATCAATGTGCTACCCCCTTTCATAACCCTGCACATATAATAGTAATTTTAATAATTCTCTACAATAAACAACTTTCTTGGCATGAGAGACAACCCTTTTATGAAGAGATCTTAAATGAAGTGATCAACACAACCCTACAAGTTTTCTCGATCCCAATCTAATTTCACATATACAATAGCTTTAATTTCCTCTTAAAAATTATCCTTATGCTTTCGTGATTTTAATTAAATAAGATTTCATTAAATTGTCAGAAATAATTTTTGACTAAAATAATTTTATTTATAATTATATAACACTCATTTATTAAGATATACGTATCTAAGGGCAATCAAAGGACAAAAATCTCTTTCATACACTCCTATACACACATCGGATATTAATTAGTATAGCCGGGGCCAAGTAAGCTCGTCCCCTATATCACAATATCTTTTTTAAGAAAGTTTTAAAAATAAAAAATATTTTGGCATTCTTTTATATTACTTAATTATCATTATTTGTGATAAAGTACGAATAAAGAAAAGCATAGCTTGAAGTTTGCCTTCATGACTTGCGCTCTAGGCAGTTGGAAGCGTCGGCTCCCCATATTATCATAGTAACCGTAATGCAGTCGGATCAATTCTAGTGGATCTTTAGGTTTATTTTTATTTTTTATAAAAACGTAATTTGAAAATAAACATTAAATGAATATGTGAGGATTTTGAAAATTTACAGATAAAATAATTCAATGAAAATAAGGAATATGTATAATTTTAAAATCTATAAATAATAAACCCTAAACTAATAAAATAAATTATCCCATAAATATAGTGAGTGTTAGTGTAGAGGGAAAAAGAATATTTACCCTCCCATTCTTTCATCTATCTGTTCGTATATTTTATTCGTTTATTTTTTTTTCTATTTCATTTTATATAACATGTCACTTTTGGTCCTAGTAGAAAGAAAATACACATTTATTATTATTAAAAGCAGAAACATTACCAATTACCTCCAATCTCTAAAAGCCAGGTGCCCGTGACAACAGTGCAAACTCATTTCGAAAAGAAAATATTAGAGAAATTCCATTTTCAAATAAGAGAGGAAATAAAACTAAAGATATACGTTTATGCCGCCACCTTTCTAGCCAAGCCATCAAATTAAACCCTTTATATTAATCATGAAGGTTTTTCTTTATTCAACTAATGTAATGATTAAAATAGTGAAATTTTTTTATAGTAGACGAGTTCTTTTAAATTTTCATTACTTCTTCATCAATAAATTATTTTTTTTTTTTATAAATAAATTGAATATATACTATAATTAAGTATTTTGGAAGCATGAAAAAATTATTGCCATTATGCTTCGACTGCATGGGCGATTAGTCCTCTTCGTTTATATCTTTCCTTCGTAGTGGACCTGAGGTAATTTTTTTTTTGCGCCCTCTCCTCTTTAAATATTTCGTAAATCTTTTTAATTTCTAGAAATGACAATCAAACGAGATACTATAACTAACAAATGCACAACCTCACGTCTTGGAACGTAAAAAATTAATGATGATTGATATATAGAGAAAGAAATGGACTTATTAATAAAAAAAAAAAAACGCTAGGGAAAAAGAAGTTTAAAAATTTAATTAACCTTTTGAAAACCGCAAAGTTATAAGAAAACGCTCTAGAAATTAAATGTTTAAAGATTGTTTTAATATCATTTAAACTTTTTCTTGGAAATGAAAAATACTGTTTTGGTTTTTTGAATGGTCAGTTCCCTTTAATATTGAAGCGACTTCAACTCATCTCTTTTTTACTTCCTTCTTTCCCTTTCTATCGTTAACGTGTTAAAATAATAATGTTTTTAAAAGGGCCGGGATGATTTAAAGGCTTCTCTCTAAGGGGGTTGCAGGCAGCCCGTACCGAAAATTGAATATCATTCTCAAGATGATCGAAAACTCTTAAACGAAAATAAATTTTCTAATCTCTCCCTAAACCATAATTGAATCGATATCGAATAAAATCAATTTTATTTAATATCAGCTTTTTAAAAGTCTTATTGGCTGAATTTATTTATTTATTTTCACCTTTCTCGCCTTCTTGTATATTATTTTTTTCGACCCCCACATTTTGGCCGAGAGGTATTCAGATTGTTAATGTTGAAAAACTTCAAAGCCAAGGGACGTAGATTCAGATCCCAGGTAGTCGATAAAAATTTATTTAAATCATTTGGATACCAATTGGAATAAATATGGCTGGATAATTGTAATGTAAATAATATATAATATAAATATATATATCATTTAGAATATGTATGGATGGCATCAGATACCGAAAGGACTTAAAAAAATCAATTATTTTTTTCTTTTAACTTCTATCTCGAATTTAATCATATTAAATTTGGAAAGGTTATTTTTTGATCTCAACAAATTAGTTTTTGACATTTTATTTCACCTTCATAATAATAATAATAATAATAATTTTTATTTTTTACTTTCAGTTGTTGCAGATCATCAACTTTTGTTAAAAAAAATTTTATATCGAATAAATTTATATCTTTTCTACTCTAAAAGTTCAAATAATTAAAAATATCTATTCTGACTAAGAACATATCACACACTTTTATTTTAAGTGATTAGACAAGAGAAAGTAATGGAGTTCAATATGTTTCAAAGATCATCTAATAAATAATTGTTTTATGAATTTTAATCAAAATCGTTAGATCTAATTTGAAGAAAATAAAAAAAAAAAACTAGTAAAGTATTCGTTAGCCAAATTCAAAAGCTTCGAGGCGCAAGTAGCGTGGATACCTAGCTTATACTCGTATCTACATTTAAGTCGCGAGCATCTTTTTGTTTTTAAAAAATCTTATCTAAACACACATACAGAGAGAGAGAACCATTTTTTTCTAATATAATAAAATAATTCTAGACTCTGGTGAAATGAAAATGAAATCAGATTTTTTTTGCGATCGCAATACTTTCCCTTTACTATATATTAGATATATAGGTAAGAGAAAGTAAAAACTAAGGCAAACCAACTCCCTGTATTTTGAAGTAAAGATAAAACTCTTGATTTAAGTATCAGTGGTTCACTCCACAGAGATAAAATTTATTTAAATTATCTTGGATAACATTTAATTTGAATAGATGTGAAGGGATAACAGTTATTTTACAATATTACATTATATATTGTTAGATCTCTAATACTGGTTTCCTCTACTTTCCCGACACCTCGAGATAAAAGACCCTATAAGTTTGTTTAATTTAACTACCAAATAGTGGACCCGACTATATAACAGACACATTTATGAGTACCGAGGGTGTTCAGTATATAGAGATTTTATTATATTTAGCGTATATGTCTAATAGTCTTGAATGGGGAAAAGAAAAAAAGGCAAGTCACTTTCAATTTTTGGCATCAATAAACTAAAAGAAATTTGACTTCATTTGAGAATTAATATTATTTAAACTAATATACTGGTATATGAGATTTTTAGGAAAGTCTTTTGTCACCAATTAGTCTTTGAAGTTCAACAACTACGGTATCTATGTTTTTCTATTATAATCCTGACAATCTAATTAATAGATCTAATTGATTATAGTTTGATTACTATCATCGCCTTAGCCATGAGATCGAACTCATAAATTATAAAACACAAAAATATAAAAAAATATCGACGTTCTTCCATACCATTCTTATTTGTAGCTAAGTAGATACAGTATAATCATATAATAAATTAAAAATCACCATGTCTTCTCATCTCGCTTGGTGTGAGACTATAAATTTTTTTTTTTAATAATTAATTATATTAATGGTTTTTTTAGAGGCAGAAAAAAATAATTGTAATTTGTTTGCCAGTTAGATAAAAAAAAATAAACCAAGTAAGAAATAGCCTGCAACCCTTTGGCAGGTCTTGAAGATTTATTTAGGAAAAGGGTTAACTCCCTTTCTGAACCGCCGATGTGACAAAGGGTAATTTCTCCCTTGGAGAGGGCGTCTTGTAGCAATCAGTCGAGACATCCCAGAACTTGGCAGAATTGCGCCGGAGCTCAATTAAGGCCCAAACGCCTAGGCTTGTTCTTTCTTCATCCGGATGCCAATTCCCGACTTAACTTGTGTTATTTTATATTCAATTTCATAATGGCTTTTATTACCTTCCTTTCTTTATTTTACTTTTTATTTTTTTTTTTTCTCAAAATCACATCACATAAAAATTATCTATTGTGAAAATGGTCAGAATTAATTATTTATTTATATTAATTAATAGATCGAATTTGTAAAAAAAAATAATAAATTAATTTGAAACATTACGGTGAAATAAGACAGACTTTCTAAAAAAAAAAAAATTATAAAAATAAAATGATTTCCCTAAAAAAAATCAGGTGAGAAATAAAAGGATGACAATCACGTTTGATATTCAGTATAAACTTTATAAATAAGTAATTTGGAGAAATGAAACCAGCTTTCTTTTAGGTCCAACTCACATTACTTTATTGACAGAAATTTCGACTTACATGACATTGCCATCATCAGAGGAACTTCTGTATAATTTAAGGGCGATATGACAAAGGTCTACCATTAAATCTTATTTGTGCCCTGAAGACTCAATGTCATGTTGGAGGAAATATCTGATTTGGATCAAAAAGAAAGACATTTCTCCGAATTTCTCGAAATATATGGAATATTTAAGGAATGAAAAATATAGTAGCTATTTTAGAAAATAAGAGACTATTTTTTTAACTCTTTTAAATTGCTTTCTACATAAAGAAAATTAATTAATCTCTTTAGACTATATTTTTAAACATACCACTGTGAGATTTTTGGGCAAGAATATGAAATATTTTTCCTTTTGTCATGACATAAATTAGTAGTCAAGTTTCAGGACTTACAAAAAAAAAGTGCATTCTCCTAATATCATTAAGAGAAACAACCAAAATATTTTTTCAAAGTAAAAGGGTCAATAAAGAGAGATTAATACGAGACAAGTTATGTGAATTGGATACCTTAAAGAATAAAATTATTATTAGGATGTTTGGTCACCGATTTTGTTCAAACTTGAAGAGTAAATATGGTAAAACAGTAAAGTGCACAATTTTGACATACGAGAGAAAAATCAAAATAAGAAATGGATAATATCTCTAACAACTCATATGATAGCCCTGTCCCTTCGTGCAGAGCTAGAGGTCTGGTCTCACGTACCAAAGGTCAGAGATTCGCTTACCGTCCTGAACGAGAAAAAATTATTTAAAATATATTGGCTGCCAATTAATTTAAATAAATAAGCATAGAGTCTAAATGACCCCATATACCTTAAAAATATTTTTAAAAAATCTCCTATGATGCAAATTAAACAGTGAGGCCTTGAAGGCAGATAGCACAATGGTAATTTCCGCTTGCTGCGTTGGAGGTTATGGGTTCAATCAATATGGAATAATTTTTTTTAAATATTAAATTATTATTTTTTTTTATAATTGCTATAATATTTAATATAAATTTTAAATACTATAATAATATATTAAATAAATAAATTATTATAAATACAAAATATATTAAAATCTAAAATGTATTAAAATGATTTTTTATTAACAATAATAATTAATTAATCGATTAGTAGTCAGTTGCTGTTGGAGGCAGATAAATAAATAAGTCAGATTGCAGCAAAAAAAGGACGCCTTGGATGCCAAAAGCTGAAAAAAGACGTTTTGGACAAAATTTAATGGCCCATCTTCAGTCACTTATTGGGTTTT
>JAAAKE020106774.1:0-17390 GCA_010014785.2 Anisolabis maritima
ATGTAATTTCATGTAAATAATTCCACAATTAAAATATAACTAAATAATTTCCTCACAGGGAGATTTGTTGTTACTTGCCCGAAAGAAAAAAAACTTAATTATATATTATTATTTTGACTAATAATTAATTTAAATAAATATGGACGGAGAGTTTAGTGTGGAGAAACCCTTTTATCTTGAGTCAAAAAGTCCATTTAAACCATATATTTTCTATAGTGCCCATGCCTCCTTTACTTAAAAATTTTTTTGCAGTGATTGATAAAAAAAAAAGGTACATCTATAAGCATATTTTTTCTCTTTTTCTAAAAATGTGCTAAAAAAGATATGAAGAAGGGAACAAAAGCGATGTTCGTTCATTTTATTTAATAACTTCAAAAGGCTTTTTAAACAATTGTTAAGCAACTTTTTGTTTTTTGTTTTTTGATTAAATTATTCTCTCTAATAATTTTTAAGTTTCATAAAATTAATTATTATATAACAGTATTCATTAATTAAATTAAATAAAGTTCGTCAAGGGTTTAACAATAGATGATAAATAATTATATTTCCGGCAAATATTAGCTCTGATGTTTATTAATGAATGAATAAAACGGGGAACATTCTTCACTTTTGAATATAGAAAAAAAAAAAAAAAAAAAAAAAACGAATTTAAATATATCGATGGTTGCGAGTGGTTGTTGGTCTATCGATCCGAAAAGTTGGAAGATATTTTATTTTTAGCATATTTGCACACTATTGTTTGTAACAGTTATTGAATTTTTTATATTAACACAAAGTTTTTTTTTTTTAAGAGAAAAACATTTCAAAAATATTGGCAAATTTACTTTGATAACGGGTAAGTATTCAAATTTATTTTTTTATTTGGGTACCGTTAGGGAAAATTTTAAAATCAAAATCTATCGTCCATTTGAATATATAAAGGGAATGAAAGCGTTTAGAGTTTAAATAGTTTTCATAATCAGGGATTTATATTTATACAATGATGACATCCACGAGATGAGTTAGAGGAAAGATAATCTCGTAATCAATGAGTAATATTCCGCGGATAGGATATGTATAGTTCGTGATTGGTTACTGGAAGGTAGGCAACCCAAATAACCAACCCACTATTTTGATTAATTGCTCCAGAACTGTTCTTGAGCGGACGAGACATGCACTAGAACTCCAACTCCATGATCCGGAGGATGTCTTAGAGTAGGCAAAAAAGATCGATTTTATGCAGTCAAAGATAATAAAATAGCAAGTATTATTTTTGTTTTCTGATTTTAATGTATAGAATATAAAAAAAAATTAAAATGAAATGACCATTCAAAGTAAAAAAAAGTTCAGTTGTCCGATCACCAAATGCTACGATCTTTTCTCATATTTTTGCCTTAAGATTAACTAAATAGGGCTTTCAAAATCTATTGGAATTGAACCAAAAAACCGACTAATTAGGCCATAATTTTTTTTTCCAAATTTCAGCTTTATTCAAAGAATTTTGATTGAGCAAAAAATATAAACCAAAACAAAATTTTATCCAAAGAATTTTTTAAATCGTTGATTGAAAACTTTTATTTTCAATAATCGAATATTTTTTTTTTTATAATTATGACAATTTTTTTTTAAATTTTTTCGATATATGACACTTATTTATATTTATTTAAAGGGAAGACGTTTAGCCAAGGGATGATTATCCCTAAGTTTTTTATCCTGAGTTAAAATCAGGTCAAGTTCAAATCCACCTCAGCAAAAATTTATCCAATTATTAGTGCTGTCTCCTCCTGGGGAAGATAATGGGAAACCTCCCCAGTATCATTCTCAAGAAAGTTACTTTTTAGAGTAATCGAAACGTGTCAGATCCTGACACAAATGACTGATTTATTTATTTAAATTAAATATAATTTAAATAAATTTTGTCTTTCAGGACGGGAAAAGAACTCCTAGTCGGGACAATGAGACAGACTAACAGACAGGGATATACTCTCCTAATAAATAGTAACCATATTTTTTTGACATTTTTTTTTAATTTTAAAATATTCATTCAGAGAAAAAAAAAATAAAGTATAAAAAGTTCTGATTATAAAAAACTCTTAACAATTTATAATTTTTTTTTTTTAATGTAATAATTTTTCGAAATGAATGTGTTTATCATATAAAAAAGTAAATATTCCAATGGCAAGTCTCTGTCATTTGTAGTCGTGGGTGTTGAGACATTCGGATGCAAATCGGACCTTAGACCCTTTTGGTCCCCGTTCCACCTGCACTCAGTTTCAAATTGCCTCTTGTCTCTTCCGCCTCAAACCACGAGCAACTTTATTTCAAGTTATTATCCGAGAACTCTATGAGATTAGACTAAATATACATAAAATAAAGAGGGTTTTTTTTTTTCTCTAGAAATTTATAAACATTAAATAGAATGGGTGTTTTAAGTGAAAAATGTTTTCAGTGGTAAATAACAAAATGAAGTTTTAAATTACTTCAAGTGAATGGAGTAGTATATCTCTTCAATGGTAATAATAGAGGAAAGAAAATGGAACTTTCTCGTCTTTACTTTTACTATGGAATGCAACCGAGAAAGGTTATCTCTTTTCTTTACATGCCCTAGCGGGAAATCGTCGTATACAATGGGTTGAAGAAATTAGTTCGTATTTGGTATAAGGAAATCCAACACCGCACGAACGCATAGGCATTAAATCTCCCTAAAAACTAACATCTGCGCCTGCGTTGCCATTTGGGTTGTATACCTTCCAGGACAAAAAAAACAAAACCTACAACATGGTACAATCACAACAAGAAGAATGCGGCTATCTAGCTCAACACTAAATTTTTACTGCAACTACGGAGCAGATATTCAGGAAGACACAAATATCAAAAAGTTATCTAGAGGATTTTTTTGTTTAATAAAATGAACACTGGCTGCACTCTTTGTTTGTCTTTATTCCTAAAATTTTATTGACTCTAAGAGTATTCTCCCCTCTCAGCAGGGTTTTCTACCCTTTTTATTTTTAGTAAAATTATATAAAATATATTAAACTTAACTAATTATAGATGAATTCAGGTTCACATAAAATAGTCCAAGTTTCTCTCTAGGCAATATTCCTTGAACGTGACCTATTAATAAATGTTACTAAACTTATGAATTAATTGATTCCATTGATGTTAAATAATATTCTAATAATATTACCTAGAGATAGGAGAATAACAAAGACAAAA
This sequence comes from Anisolabis maritima, assembly GCA_010014785.2. Classification (NCBI taxonomy): domain Eukaryota; kingdom Metazoa; phylum Arthropoda; class Insecta; order Dermaptera; family Anisolabididae; genus Anisolabis; species Anisolabis maritima. The sequence continues at coordinate 3,196 of JAAAKE020106774.1, forward strand.
ACTTTTTATTTATATATCAAGGACAAGCATAGAAGGAAATTCTTTATTTTGAAGAAAAAGTTTTTCTAATTTAGTTTAATCAGTCAGGAGACGTCAAAGTTTGAAGATGCAACATACAGCCTTCTCAAGAGAAGTTCAGCAACTTTTTACTGCATTCAATAAAAATAATATTTAAATAGATGACAATTGTAATATATATAAAGGAGAGAGAATAAAATTTATTTTCAAGCAAACGATGGAAATTAAAATTATTCACTCCCAATTTAATATAGTTAAAAGTTTTAATATTGCAAGTGTAAATGGACTTAGAATATAAATTTGTTAATTAAAACTAATATTTAACGATATGTTTAATAAGTCTAAAAACTATTTCTACTTTGATAATTACCAGTATAATAATATACGATATATTATTATATAAAAGAGCAAATGATTTTATTCAAAATAAAATTAAGAAAATTTATAGAATTGAATTTGTTTTTTATTTTTTAAGGGAGTACCGAACCGAACAGAATCGAACTGACCGGAGCGAACTGAACGAGAACCGATACTCTCATCATAGCCTAAGCAAAAAAAAACAAGAATTCCTATGGGTTTTTGAGCCAGAAAACAGAATAAGTAAAATCCGAAAAATAAAGCTTTCATATTCTTGGGTCAGAAACTGAACCGGAAAAAAAAACATTTTTGGCAGAATTTTTTAATTGAACCGGTGCGAAAAAACAGTGCAAAGCCTTATTCAGAGTAATATGACTTACTCTCTATACGTACCATTTTTTTTTTTATTTTTTACTTTGCAATTTAGCAGCAACGTTATTTTTAATGAGTTCAAGTTTTATCAAATTCTTAAGAAAATAATAAAAATAAATTTACCTACAATTACCATGAATTTTCTCTCCATTAAGGATGAACTTACCTGAAGCAAAAAATAAAATTATGATTATAATTATTATATAATTCTTTTAATAAATAAAAAATATTCTAAATTATGCTTTGTTTAATTATAATAATTTATGTAGGTCGTTATGCAATAATTTTTTTTTTAATTCTTTTCGGGATCTAAGGCCATATAGACTTTAAACGATATAGAATATATATTTACGATATATTTAATCCAGGCATATTTATTTACACCAATTTGTATCGAATTGATTTAAAAAAATTTTCATTTGACTGCCTGGGAATCCACACCCCTTGGCTTTTAAGGTTACAATGTCAATATTTTTAACCTCCCGGCAACAAGGGGGGGGGGGGGGGGTGCAATAATTTACAATATTTTTTTAAAGTATTTTTCGGCATCTGAGGCCATTTAGACTCCGTCCTCATTTGTTTATATTAATTGTTGCCAATATAATATAAATAATATTTTGTCGCTCAGGAAGGGAACTGACCTTTGGTACGTAAAGCCACACCTCTAGCTCTGAATCAAGGGACAGGGGTTTAAAAAAGTTATTAATATAAACAATTCAACAAATATAGTTTTCACAATGATGACAATTAGATTCCAAAAAAAAAAAATTTTTTTTTTTTTTTAGGAAACGGCTAAAAATTTATATTATCTTTAAGTGGATAACAAATAATGGAAACAGGAATGAATTTAATTATATGCTAATTAAAATTTCAAATATTATATGAGCTATTTACAAAAAATATGTTCAAGGAATATTTATTGTATGTGGAATCGTAAAAGAAATATATTTCCGGATTAAGCAGGTATCCGGCCGGATTTTGAAGAGAGGAAAAATTTATTTCCTTAATTAAATATAAAAAAGGAATTTTTTTCATCTTATAACAAAACAATACAATTATATAATAAATGATATAGCTGTAGACCTATTTATATAATATTATATAATTCATTTGTTTTATTTTTTAAACAAAAATGTTTTTGTAAAAAAAAAATTTTTTTTTTGAAAAAGCCTGAGGATTTTTCCTCGAATTTTCTCTTTTGTAACTATAATGTTTTGGTGAATGGTAATTAATAAAATAAAAGAGAAAAAAATTTTTTTAATTATTTTTGTTTTTTAATGAATACAGAGTACTACTACTCATAATAATAACTTTAATGGCGAAATGAATGCAAGGCAAAAAAGACTCTGATTTCAGTTTCGATCTTCCGGAAACTTTTCGGTTCTTTTAATTAAGAGACATTCTCAGTCCTTTTTAAAAATATATTTCAAATTTTATTTATGACTCTAATGAAAGAAATTTTTCAATCGTAAGATCGTATATAATAATAATGATGAAATAAGTAATGATAGTTGTATATACAATTTAAAATATGTAGCTTTTAGAAAGGACTGAGAATGGGTCTTAAATAAAAGAACCGAAAAGTCTCCGGAAGATCGAAACTGAATTCAGTCTTTCTTTTTACCTTGTCTTAATTTCTCTATTAAATATTAATAAAATTTCAATACTAATCCATATTCAACTGTAAAAGTCCCTAAAGTTTTTTTTTTAAGTCTTTTTCGTCTTCAGATGCTATTTAGATTCCGTACTTATTTATTTACATTAATTGGTACCCAATATAATATAAATAAATTTTTGTGGCCGACCATTATTCTTTGGTACGTGAGGCGAGACCTCTCTACCTCTTCACCAAGGGACAGGGCTCTCTAAAATTTGGTATGATTACAATATAATACTTATTTAAATTGTTGGCTGGTTTTAATTAACTAATTAATTAACTAATGTTATAATATATATATATATATATATATATATATATGTATATAAATATAATGACATTTTCCTCTGGAATACCTATTTTATTTATAAACAAATTTTGATAAGAACATGTTGTATTGTAATAAATTAGGTAAATAAGAGTTTTAATTGGTTTTTTTTTTTTAATTTTAAATACACAGATAAGGATTATGAAATTAAAACAATAAAAAATTAAAAAACTCCAATCATAAAAACTTAATCAGATTTTTTAATATTTAAACATATACATACTTTCAATAAAAACTTTATTATTTATTGAAAGTAGAAGAACAAAACAATAATAAAATCATTTTTATAGTTTTCATTTCAAATTCTTTAATATATATTTTATATTTTTTTATTAAAGCCCCTAAGAGATGACCAAAATGGCTATATGCCGAAGACCAATTAAATTAAAGTTGTAAAGCAGAACAAAAATTAGTCATTTTTATAAAAAAGTTGCTACCGCCTGGAATCGAACCTTGGAAATTTGTGTTTAAACTAAAGTGTTTTTAGACGCTCTAGGATTGGACTATGTTTAAGTAAAGGTCTGCTACACTGGGATTAATTCGCCGCGGCGTTTGTAGCGCATTTCAATGTCAGAAACGCGATGAATCGGCTAGATTGACGTTTTTTTCACGCAACGCAACTCGAAGGCCACTCTTGCATTTTTTGGACGCTCTTCTACTCTCTGCTCCTTTTATTGCTGGGAAAAATGGATTAAATTGAATAACGAATTTATTATTTTGAAATATGAAAATTATGTCTTCATAATATAACAATGAACACAAAAAACGAGAAAGAAAGAAATTTCGGCCAGTTGAAATTTTTTTTTAAACTTCAAATAATCTTTCTTTAATATTTAATTTCATTAAACTTGAACAAAAATAAACATAAATGTATTATCATCTGGAATCCTTAGAAGAAATTGCGTGTCAAAAAAATCTGGCCTTAAAAGTAGCGCAAACCCAGAGAGTCAATGCTCGTTTTCATACAAATATTACTTCTTATATGAGATAGAGCAACATAAAAATAAAAATAACATTAAAAATTTTTATTTGATTTATATCATTTCATTACAAGAATAACATGAATTCATAAATTATAATATAATTACTCTCTTTAAATTTTATCAGTTTCTTATCTAGTTTAGAAAGATTTATTCGGCATTTGATGATAGGGTCGTTTAACAAATTGATTTCCATCCTGTTAAAAAAAAGTGTTAGTGTTACCATAAAAAACTATAATCATAAAATCTAGTCGTCTAGAGATTGTTACGACGATGTTATCTTTAATATATTTCATTCTTTTGAAATTTTCTCCACCCATTGGGAATTTTTTTTTCTAAATATGGATTTATTATTATTTACTATTATTCGTATTAATATTCCTCGAGAGAAGGGTTGCTTGTATTCCGCTAGCAACGGATATCTGATCGGATATCTCGGTCTTTGATCGCCCCTGAATTCCTTTCTTTTATCAATCGATAAAGCCCACTGCGCCAATGGAATTCCGAATACCACTTCGTTTGGTTACTTAGGGAAAAAATTTAAGCTGATTTAAACTACTAAAAGTTGATTATTTATTATTCTATTGATGGTTTCATTTCATTATCCCACTATTTGATTGATAATACATGAAGAATCAAATTTCAATAAAGAAAAAAGAACTTAAGGATTTTTCAATCATACTTTACTTTTATTCAAATAAAGTTTCTCAACCAGGGTCGCTATTTGAAAAAAAATGTGATCAATAAATATTTTAGGAGGGATATTAGAATTAAGATAGGAATTATTAATAAAATATTGATATTAAATAAATAAATACATATACACAAAATAATTAAAATCCACACACACACATATTTATATAATACTGAGAGCTAGAGCTCTCACTCCGAAATTATTTTTTTGTAGTCGACAATTTTTTTTTTTTTGTTTTTGATGATGAAGACGGAAAAATAAAAAAAAATCTGACACTAAGAAAAAACAAAAACAAAAATGAGGACAAGAGAAATTTTAATGTGGTTCAATGTATAAAATTAGAGGAGTTTTGTCTCATTCTTTTGTAAAAGTTGTCCACTTATTTTCTGGATATATTCCATCAGTGAGTCTATCCAAACCAGCCCTTATTTTAGAATGATATCTAAAATGTGATCCGACAGCCAGGAATGGGGGCATTTTTTAAAGTTAATTATAAGATATGAAATGAAAATAAAGGGCTTATTTAATCTTGAATGAAAGAAATAACTGAACCTCGTAACTACTACCTCATATGTACTGAATAAAATGCTTTTATTTTAAGGGGAGAGGGGTTCAAGCTCCTCCCCTCATTGGTCTTCAAAAATACTTTTTAAACTAAAAATTTTAATTGTTCTCGTACATTTTAATAAAAAAGAAATTAATTTAGAACTATTTTTTTTTATATATAAGTTTAAATATTGTATTCAAGTACTATATAAATTATGAGCACCCCCCCCCCCAAAAAAAAAATATAACGTCCCCGTCTTTATAACAAATCAATTTTATTTGATTTGGCCTTTGATAAGTTAATCATATCATAAGACTAATGAAGGAAAATATTTTCTGCGTTTTTTCACCTTTTTCTATTAATTATTCAAAACAAATTTTTTTTAATGCAGTGTCTTAGAATGAAGAAAGTTGACTTTATTTAGTTGGTTAAGAAATGTTGACCTGCTGATTATTGGCAATTAATGAATCTGAGGATTAAATTAAGTAAAAAGATGTGGAATATCAATTTGCTAATTGGAAAGAATAAAAAAATTAGGCCTATTTCTATTAAAATTAATTTAATTTTATATTTTGGATAATAAAATTATCGAAATAAAAGGTGAGATAATGAATTTTTAATATAAAAAATTCCCCATTGTAATTATATGAGTAATAGTGTGGCTCTAATTTAAATTCACCTTTCATATCAATCTGGTTTATTTCAACTTTGGCTTATAGTTTCTTTTAATTTATTTCTTTCCCAGTCTGAATTATTTGTTTTCATTTAATTAATAATAAAATTACTCGAATTAAGTAAACTTAAGGAAAATCAAAACTTTGAAGTGATAAGAAAATCAAATAAAGAATTTCTTTAAAAGACCACATATATAAATCATGAAAGTTTTGAATTTAAGAATAAATTCATTGAAAAAAAAAAAAAAAAAAAAGTTTGGTTAAATAAAATTATTCTACTATGTGGTGAAGTTGCGATTAATTAGTTAGAGAAGCCCTTTAGCCAAATTGGCTTAGTTTGGGTAAAGACTGGAATAAAAAACAAGAAGCCACCCTGAGGGTATTGAAGGATTGAATTCAACTCCTCTCATCCCTTTTTCAGCCCTTAAACTCTCTCTTCCTCTCTCGTTTGATGAAGAGATAAAAATAACCACAAGAATTTTAAACACTCGGTTCGAAATCAATTTATTTTTCTATGGGTATATGAGAGAAGAGGATGAATTTTCAAAATTCCAGTTAAAATTAGTTTCTTTTTAGTAGTGGGGGTGAAAGAAATCAAAAAAAAAACCAAATAAGATATTTATTTTATGTGGATTAAATTAAATACCAAAATTCCTAAATGGATATACTTTATTCAAGTCATCTCTTTTTTTTTTTTTATTGAAAGGAAAATTATTAAAAAGGGAAATTGGATTTTCCTTGAATCCATTTCTAGAGAAGGGTTCAAGTCTATTTCGATGAGAAAATTTATGGAAGGGAGGAAAAAAAAAGTAAAGACAACAAAATTCTATAAAATATGAGAAAGAAGTATTTGGCTCTGGATTCATATATTTTCGCTTTCTTAAAATACTATTACCTGTCTGTGTTATTTATTTGATTAGATAACTATACCCGAGAAACCAAAAAGCTTATCCCGACTCTATAACTGAACAAACCTATCACCTGTCAAATCGTTTCCCCGCTTCCCTTCCAACACACACAGTGACTTCAGACAGTTCCCCATTCAAATTTTTTTTTTAGTCTCTGATTATTCTAGGTCATTTAGACTCCATACATATTTATTTATATTAATTGGTATATCATTTAATAAAATTTTTGTCGCTCATTGGGAGAGAAGCAAACCACTGGACTTTGAAACAAGAAGCGAGACTTCTACATCTATTCCAAGAGAGACAGGGCCCCAACCAAGTTTTGATGGTGAACCAATGGATGAATGTTGGTAGAAAGATTTAAAGTATTGTATTATATATCAATGAAAAGAAAGAATCAAATGAGAATTGCTTGAAACCGAAGAAAAGACATGGCGATCCCTCGCCTCTCAAAATGTTTGGAGTCAATTGTCAATTTAAATAAATACGGACCGAGTTTTTTTAGTCTCATTAAAAATATAAATGCCAAATAAATACCTAATCCTCTATAGTCAACTTAAAAACTCCTATCTGTTGTTTAAGTTACTCTGATTTTCAGTGGCCCATGAGTGTCTAATAGATTCGTATATGTAGCGAACATACATTAACATACCTAATATATGGAATAATTTCACAGGTTGATTGTTGAGATGAACTCGACGTTTCGGCTCTCCTTTTGGAGTCATTTTCAAACAACCATCACCTCCTTGAAAATGGCTCTAAAAGCCGAAACGTCGAGTTCAACTCAACAATCAATGCGGATCAACCTGTGAAAACCCTATTCAACATTTATCCAACCGCGGAAACCTTCCAGAACATATCTATATAAATATGTTTTAGTAAATTTTATAAATAATAAATACTTAATATTCTTTTAATTTATTTAGATACTATTGTATATTATACCATATTTCACGAATAGGGATTCAACAACTTTCTAAGGTCTTCTGTCCCTCCTTACAATTCATATTTATACTACGTATAGTTTTTTTTTTTTTTTTTTTTTAATTCTAAATTAAGTTTTCAAATAAATAAAAAAAAAAAAAAAACCCCCCGCGATTATGTACAATAATAGCAATAAATTTTCATTTCAATAATAATTTGAAAAGTTATTTACTATTTTTTAAATTTTATATTGAGATAAAATATAGGTGGATGCTTTATAATGAGAATATTGTAAATTACTATATTTATCAAAGATAGATTAATTAATAAAGTAATTATATTGGAGTTAAATAATTGAATAGTATATCTTACTTCTTAATTAGTTAGGTTGGGTGCTGCCTTTCCCCTAGTTCCGAAAATTAATATGGAAATTCATTTAAAAAAGATTCCTCGTTCCAGCCTTATTTTATAAAATATCTCTAGATAAAACAAAATTTACTTTTTTTTTTTCCTTTTAATAAGATTTATAATTTCCATTTTTTTAAATCAACCTTTAACGAGTAAATTATAATTTTTGTTTTATTTACTTTAAAAATAGATATTTTCCTATATTTCATTTTTGGTTTTTGTGATATAAATATATATATAAATATATAAATATATATATAAGATAAATAAAAGTAGAAAAAGATACGAAAAAACACATGTGGAAGCAAAATGCCCAGAGGCGGAAATCTGACAGATAAGAATCTGTGACAAACAAGCGGATTGTCTGTCTCTTTCCCTCTTTGCCTAACAGATCGATTGTACTATGTTCCCGAGGGATGCTGGATGCTGGAGAGGTGGGGACTGTCGATGTTGTTGGTCTTGGGGGCAAATTGATAAAATAAATCACACGGGGATGATTTCAATAGTCAGTGTTACATCATCCATTTTGGCCCAAGGAAACAATACGAGGAAATTATCTATCAAGGAAACAAGATTGGATTAGGGAAATTTCGAAATTATGTACTAGATTTATCAAAAATAGATTAATTAATAAAGTAATTATATTGGAGTTAAATAATTGATTTTTACCGGGTGTTACTAATAGTATTTTTTAGAATATCTGTAAAATCTGGTGTGATTAATGCATATCAAACAACTTTCTTTGAAAGCGATTACACCAGATTTTTGGCATCGGGCCCCCTATGTAGCCATTTAATACCAATTTAATTAATTTTAAGGAGCAGTTACTCCCGCCGTTTACCTGAACAACGGCAAATGACTACATATCAGTACCTAACAATTTTTTGGGAGATATGGGTTAATACATTTCAAATATCAAATACCAATTAATATAATAATAATAAAATAAATAAGGACGGAGTCTAAATGGCCTCAGATGCCGAAAAAGACTTTTAAAAAAATATTGTAAATTATAAACTAATACGATTGCATAATGTCAAACTACGACTGATAGTGGTCTTGAGAGTTCGAAATCTTTGTAAAAAGAATGTAAAAAATTAATATAAAAGAAAATATGAGAGGATAAATATTTTTATTATTATTATTATTATTATTATTATTATTATTTATTTATTTATTTATCAAAGGTCTGTCGCCCTTGGTTTGTAGACATTGTTTTCTTTTTGGGTTTTTAAATCTCTCCCTCTTGTCACTAAATTTCCAGATTTAAAAAAAAAAAAAAATGAAAATTTTAATAATCCTTGTCATAATAAGAGAAAATTTTTAATTAAATTAAATTTAGGTATAGAGAAGAGAAACCTCAATAAATTTTCTTTGATATTCAATATTATTGAATTAAAATTTTAATAAAAATTAATAAATGAACAAAAAGATGATGCATAAACAAGAAGAAGAAGAAGAACCATTTTTTTTTTACTTACAAAAAAAAAAAGAAGGAAATTTTATTTATTCAAAATATTAGTAAAAAAAGAAAAAAAAAACTTCTTTTAGAAATAAAGATTTTTTTATAACGTGAATCGGTTGAAGAATTTTCTTTTCTTTGAGAGTTTAAGAGAACGAATGGGTAAGGAAGGGGCGCGGGGGAGAAGGTGGGATGTTCAAAGCCAACTTGGAGATGATCGAGTTCTTTGACTGCAGTTCTTTTCTAGCAAGTGGCAATTCTTCTTTTGCGACTTTGAGGGATGATACCCAAGACAGGATTAGGACAAAGAACGAGGACTCAGGAGTCGAATCGAGAGACTGACAGCAGATTCTCTCTCTCTCTCTTCTCTTTAGTTGAAAATCGGAGGTAATTTTTATTCACTACTTAAGGAAAAGGTTTTACTAGGATTATCAAATAAAAAAAAAATCCCTTTTTTTAAATAAAGAAAAAGATTATCACGTATTAGTGAAAGTGATATTTAGAAATATGTGTGATAAAATTATTTTTTGATACGATAATAATGATTTATAGTTTGAAAGACGCGTGGATAACTTGAGTACATTAGATGTTGAAGAGTCAAATTCAAAAATTTGTTGGTAACAAACAAAAAAAACGATGTTATCATTTCCTCCAGTGTGATAAAATTATTTTGTGACATGATAATGTCATAATTCGAGATGCCCGCGGATAGCTTGAGCATATTTTAGGTCGTAAAATCAACTTCGCAAATGGATTTTTATTTGGTGGTTATTATGTTAAAATTTCTTTCACACCTGAGAGATTTTTTATTACAATATATCAAAATGGCATATCTACACTTAAATAATATAAAAATACAAAATACCAACTTTTTATATAAAACGATGTAAAAGAAATAAAAAATGTAGGTTTTAATAAAAAGATTGAAGGTTTTTAGAAATTTCATTAAATTCTCAAAATCCTTGTTTAAAATTGTTTTTAAGTTGTATTGTAGTCGAAACCTGCCTCTTTATGTACTCAAACTTCGGATAGTCTATAATTAAGTACTTTACTGTTAGTTGTTTTCGAGAACAATTGGCTGTGGAGAATTTTTTTATTATTTGGATTTTTGATTATCCGAAGACCGAATTAATCCGAATAATTAAAAAAAACTTTTTCGGAGGCCATTCAGCTTATACGATTTTTTTTAACATGCAACCAGGGAGGAGAAGAGTAAGAGAGAGAGAGGGGAAATTCAAAAAGAGGTTGATTGTTGAGCTTCGATTTGAATGATTGGAGGTTATAAGTTTAGGAAAAATAGAAAAAAATCCCTAATCCTAGGCAAGGACCAGGCAAAATGATATTTATCTACTATTAAATGAACTAATCTAATATATATAACATCATAATATGTTTTGTTTATAAATATACTATTTGAAGATTTTTTTTAATTGGGCAAGAAGGGCCAATAATAGACCTTTCAATAGTAGGATTTTTGAAGTTAGACTTAAGACCTAAGGATTGCACCAAACCTAAATATATATTCCCAAAGATGAGATCTAGAGTAATCGATATATCAACATCAATATATCAAATTTCATCAAACTCGTTAATAGATGCTGAAAATTTCATCCTAATCGGTATAGAGGTTGAACCAATTTTTCCAAATATTAGACCTTTTTTTATTAATACACCCAATTCGAGCAAACTCATGAGTTATTTTTGAGTAAAAATTTACACACACACACACACATATATATATATATATTAGGATTAGGATGAAATTTTCAGCATCTATTAACGACTTTGATGAAATTTGATATATCGATTACTCTAGATCTCGTCTTTGGGAATATATATTTAGGTTTGGTGCAATCCTTAGGCCTTAAGTCTAACTTCAAAAATCCTACTATTGAAAGGTCTATTATTGGCTCTTCTTGCCCAATTAAAAAAAATCTTCAAGTAGTTTATTTATAAACAAAACATATTATGAGGCCATATTTATTAAATTAATTGATAGCCAATATAATTTCACGAAATTTTATCGCTTTGATCCACTGATCATGAAACAAGAGGCTTTACTTCGGCTCCAAAATAATCATTTAGTTTATTAGTATATTTGTTTAATCAAAATATGAAATCTCATATGATTATCGTGATATTTGACTCAAATCGAGGCCATTTTTTTACTCTTTTAAAAATAAAAAGATTTTGATTTATAGACTAAACCGAGAAAAAAATTTTGCTACCTTGGCGATTTCTCACCTCAAATATTGTAAATTACATACTCAATGTTGGCACAAAAGACCCAGAAAGAAATAAGATGGCGCGTGAGACACACCATAAATAATCTAGCGATCAAATGACCCATTTGTAAACATGGATGCGAAGGTTGGTCCGGATAGAGATGTTTGTCATCCAAACGAAGACATCTCGGGACATTTTTTTCATCTTTTATGACAAAAACACATAAAGCTTGAATCAGACTCACTCTATTTACAAGCCTGCAGCAAAAGTTATATTCCAAATGATTTTTTTTTTTTTTTTTTTTTTTCAAACAAAATGATAATTTATTATTTTTTCGAAGTTGAAAAACAAAAGAATTCTTCATTTAGACTGGAGGATATTAGAAAAAGAAAAGTTGCTTTGTAACCAAAAGTAAAAAAAATATGGCGTTTTCATTTGTTGATATAATAATGGGATTAAATGAAAGATGTTATTTTTTTTTGCCACCTTGGATTATAGGTATTTTGTTTCATGTTCTAAGGGACAGTGGTTCGATTTTTTAAAAATTATATTGGCTATTAATTAATTTAAATAAATATGGATAGATAATGGCAAAATTTATATATAATTTATGGTTATAGTTTATAGCATAGATTCCCAAACTTTTTTCATCTACCGCCCCCTTTTCGAAAAAAAATTACTCACCCCCCCTTTACTTTCAGAGCAAACAAGAAAGGCAAAATGCAGATACTATATTTCTGTAATCTCAATATTTTTACTTATTTCATAAGAATAATCGGAAAGCTGACTTTGTAAATAAAATACCTTGTTAATATATGCATTTAAAATATTATGTACCATGGAGCGTGAAATAATATTTTAATAATAATAATTATTTAATAAAATCAAAATAGAATAAATTTAAACAAAGATAGCTTTAAAACTTATTCAATTTTTGTTTTATGTATATTATACTGCAAACAAAAATTTTCCAACTTTTCTTAGAATTTTTCTGTTTTTCACCGACCCTCTATTTTTATAAAAAGTAATATACTATTTCCAGTATATAGTATATATCATTGCCCCCAGTGGGTCGATATCGCCTACTTTGGGAATCTATGGTTTATAGTTTTTCTTCCGAGAAATTCTAAATTTATTATTTTTGTAATTTTTATCATCTGTTAGTTGAAATTTTCTATTGATTTGTGTAATTTTTTTTGGCTTTTGGGTCTCTCTCTGAATACGCTAGTGGCTACCCATATAACAATTTAAAAAAATTTTTATGACTATTTTGGCATCTGGCATAGACTCCGTCCTTATTTTATTTAAATTAATTGGTCGTTCGAAATTTTATTTGGACAGAGTGGTTTTTATTTCTCTGTAGTTTACTATATTCATCTTTAGCTTAATAAAATTAGAAAAGCCTTAGCCTTTTTTTTACTGAATCCTAAACTCGTCTAAACAAAACAATACAATTCCTACAAATAATAAAGTGAATTTCTCATTCATATAGGATATTAGAATATGATTTAATTATATAGAAGTGTTTTCATTTAACCAGAAAAATAAATATTATAAATGTTTATATTAATTATTCGTTTCTATATTAGTGTTTATTTAAGAAATAAAAGCTGAGATTTATGTGTGATTATATATTAAAAATATCCTGTAGAGAGAGGTGAAGGCGTCACTTTTCATTTCATTTAATATAAATGTATTTCTAAAGCGTGAAAAGTTAAAAAAATAAACATACATACATAATTATATAAACATAAAAAAAAATGTCTAATTTCATTCTATTGCCTTTAAAGAGATATTTATATTTCAATTTAAAACAAAAAGAGAAATAAAAATGAATTTTTTATAAATAATACTTTATAATTTTTATATATAGAATTATATACTAATTTTTTTTTTTTTTTTGGTCATAATATAAATATTAATTAAAAAAAAAAAAGTTAAAAAACAAGAATAAAAATAAAATAAAAAACTTTTTGTTTGAAAATGATCCAATCTAATCCGTATTAATCCTCTTTATTGATTCGGTGTGGGACTTATTAATGTCAAAATATTATTTTTAATCATAATCCTAATAATCGCTAAGACTCTCTCCCCGACGCCTCCAACATCCATCTTCTAGAAAGCAATTTATTTAAAATTTGACATAAAGGTTTAGTTTGAGGGCGAACCCCATTTACTTCTTCATTACCCAATTCATTTATCATTTCTTTCTGGATCATATTGGGAGATTAAAAGAGAGAAAAAGAGAAGAATTATATATAATAATGTAAAATTTGGAAGGAATGGATTAGGTAAAATATTAGCTAACTACTTAGAGTTTATTAAAATAATAATAATAATAATAATAATAATAAAGTGACGTAGCTAGGGCGGCAATTTTGGGCTACACTTATAAAAAAAGAATTTTTAAAAATTGTGTAAGCAGGATTGACTACTCGGCACTGGAAAAATAGAACAAGTTATATAATGTGATCAACCGTACTCTTTTAGAAACATTTGTACTCCTTTTTCGTGGACCATTCTCCAAAAATACCCCTTTGCATTATTTTGTACTCCTTTAAAATGTAAAAACTTTGATTTTTCTATCCAACCTTTTAAACCTTTCGTTGTCTATGATGTAAACAATATATATAAGAAGTG